>SKCR01011773.1:0-74724 GCA_019454045.1 Zanthoxylum bungeanum | reverse complement strand
AGACCAGTCATCTTGTTCCTTCACGCTTGGTTCTGTTAATAGTTGTAATAGGTTTGTTCTTGGTGATTTGGGTGGATCCTATGTTGGTGGATGTTCTGGTTCGCCTGTTGGTTCCATTGTGCCCAGTAACTGTTTGTGGAAAGGTATGGGGTCTGATGTTGTAAGTGTCTTGGGGGTAGACCCGGCCACGGTTTCGGTTCGGAACCGGAACCGGAACCGTGGCCGACCGGTTCGGTTGGGGTTCTACCCCAACTCAAACCGGTCCGAACCGGTGGAACCGTAAACCGAAACGATTCCGGTTGGAACCGTAGGGTTCCAACAGGAACCCTAACCCCAACGGCTACTAGTCGTTAGGGCCCCAACGGGTAGTAGTCGTTGGGGGAGGGCAGGGAGCCGCTCCCTGCCCTCAAAATAAAAAAATGCCTAATTTAAGGCATAAAAAAATTATAAATTATAAATTCCTAATATATCCCTAATAACGGTAATAAAATGGTTATATTTAGGGGCATTTTTGGTATCAAAAAAATTCTAAAACTCTATAAATATGATTCATTTTTCATTATTTCAACACACCAAATTCTCAACTCTCTCAATTTCTACAATTCTCTTATTCTCAATCTCAATTCAATTAGTTATTATCATTCGCAATTAGTCAATTTTTTATTTTTCTTAAACGAAAAATGGCAAGCTCATCTAAGAACATCATGTCAAATATGCCAACCCAAGAGAGCGGCCCTAGTGTCGGTGTACAATCACAGAGAATAGAAGTTAAGGCTCGTTCCTCGGATGTTTTCAGAATTCATTTTCATTTAGAAAAATTAAACGATGACAGTTCAAGAGCGATTTGCAACTATTGTGGGGTTACCTTCAAATTTTCTGGTGGATACATCAATATGATCAAGCACCTGGAAAGAAATCATCCGGTTGAACTTGGAATTGATACGACGCAAACTCAAATGGCCAGGTACGCATCATCTAGTAGAGCTACGAGTGCTTTAGATTTATTTAAATATTCTGATGCAAACAATAGAGAAGAATTTTCGAAATTAATTTGTATGACACGTCTTTCTTTAAGCTTTGGTGAAAAACTTCAATTTACTAATTACGTGCATAATACTTTAAATCCTTTTGCATGTAGAATGACTCGAAACACAACAAAACGTCATATTTTTAAATTATATAAAGATCATAAAATTATTTTAAATGAAATATTTAAAGAGATGAAAGGTCGTATTTCTATATATTCTGATATTTGGAGTGATCATTGGCAAACACACTCATACATGGGTGTGACTTGTCATTTGATAAATGCATCATTTACCATGCAAAAATGACTTATTGCATTTAGAGTTTTTGATGACCAACATATTGCACAAAATATTTATAGAATGATGAAGGTAATTTTTTATGAATATGGTTTAATAGATAAAATTTTAACAATTGGATTTGATAATGCACCTGCAAATACTGCATCCATCAATGATTTAAAATCCTTATGTCAACCAAATTTAGGGGGTCGATTTTTCATATTCGTTGTACATGTTGTAGGACACAGAACTTGACGACGTTGTTCTAGGCTCGCGGCCTAGTTGGGAGTACGAAATAACATGGAGTCGCCACCCGGTGTGAACCGGGACAAAGATTTAAGGCCACATTCACCCCTCGCAAGGGAAGACCTCAAACCGTTGGGTTCGGAATGGTCTATTACTTATGTCACTTGTGATGATATAATTTGTGCAATAAATCAACCGAGTCTACTCAATAATCATGCTCAAGGGTACTTAGATCTAATATGCATTCGTCAAAATAAATCATACTCTAAGTTTGCATGCTTGAAAGTAAGTCTTTAAACGGAAAACACATAAAATCCCACATTGAGCATATTGAGCCATTAAACCGAAATAAACAAACAACTATTTAAACATTAATCATAAACTAAACGAAACATCATGCATAAAGAATAAAGAAACAACATGCCTAAATAACATAATCATGCTTTGAAAATTAAATAATAAACTAAACTAAATCATGCTTTAAACAATAAATAAACAACCTACGAATTATAACATGCTCAAATATAAATTTGGACGAGACAAAACATGTGTCTCTTAAGTGGTGCAGACCGCAATACAGTCCATTCGGAATCGGCTACAGAATTTACGTCCGGGTTTCCATTGTTGGTTTTATTCTAGGTCCCAAGATCATCAAACAAGCATGAAGATGTGTGAAATACATATCAAAGAAGTTGCGGAATACTTACATTGATCGGTTGAGACGATACGACGAACAAAAAACCTTCAAAAAGCTCACTGGTATAGGCGCCCACTGCAGCAGATTTTTGTCCAAGAAGAATTTCAGTTTTGAGCTGAGATTTGAGCCTCGAATTTGCGTCAAACGATTCCCGGCACGTGGGTGAGTTTCACTAACACCTTCGTATACCTCTTATGAGTGTGCTAGCACTTGGATTTTGCCACAAAACCCTCAAAAATGCATCATCATTTTCGGCCAACCAAGGGCAGTCCACTGCCTTGGGCGTGAGTTTGGAGAGGGAAGAGAGATGGAGAAAATCAATTAGGTTAAGGGAAAAGGTGTCCAACACTTCACTTATATATTTTCCAAAAATACTAAAGCATTTACCATTTATTTTTATGCCTTTTAAAACAATAAAACAAATGTAATTACTTTATTTAATTCTTTTACCCTTGGTAAAAGGTGAAAAGGAAAAGCATTTCACTTTTCCAAAAAGTCAAAATCTTTTCCCCCCAAAATTTCCCTCAAAATCTTAAAGGTCAAAGTCAAAGAGTCAAAGTTACTTTTCCAAAAAGTGATTTGACTTTTATGACTTGCGATGTGATTTGCGATGCGACTTGCGGCACGTGATTCAAAATCGACGTAACTTCGCAAACACATTCCGAGCTCGGTTTCGATAATTCTAAATTAACGATTTTCTCGATGCCTCGTTAATAAATCCAATTTACTAATCACGTCGCTCGAGAATTAATTCTAAATTAATTCAAGTGGCCGAATTAAAATCTAATTTTAATTCCTAATCGAAATCCAATTTCGTTTAATATATCAAATATATATTTATCGATTAATTCCAAATTAATCGTTCTCTCTCTTTAAATTGATATTTTATCCTAGATAAAATATCTCCGCAATTAATCCCAGATTAATTTCTCTCTCTCTTCAAATTAATCCCAGATTAATATATAATGCGAGTCATACGTCATCGGTGTATCATTGGGAAGCGACCCATGAGATCTCCGGATACGTTGGCAGTAAATTCGGTCGTCGGACTATCCGAAACGTAAGTACCAAGTATTACGTTTTACCAATTTACAAGACAAGGTTGGCCTCTAGCAAAGCGCCATGCCTACCCAATTCTCCGGAAATATCCTTACAGGAATATGTGATCTATATCAGGCGTAGTATACGTAGTATTGCGTATTTCGATCCAGTATCGGATGATCACGTGCTAGGCCTGGGGCTGGATATGTGTTTGCCCCGTACGAAGAACATGTCGGATGTCTGGTAACTAGTCTCTATAATCGGATATACATGACCTAGTCACAATATCCCGATAGCCGCACAGCATATGAGAGCACTAATACCGTATCCTACGTGACCATCATCTCCATATGACTGGAGTGACACTTCCGTCTTGACATCACACCCAATACACTACGATTCTCAATATACCCAGCATCGGCGTACACAGAACCTGTTAAAACCCTGGACGACCTCAACTAAAGTACATTGATTGTCGCAAGTATTAGCGGTGCAAGTCTCAGGTTAAGACCAAAACACCTACCCTGATTGCAGACCCACAGACACAAAGTCATACTACCAATGGGATTCTGCGGTGGTCTAATCCAGAGCGAAGCTGTTCCCATACCATCGGTGAAACACAACCTCCTATTACACTTGCCTGAGTATCCTATACCCAGATATACGAGAACTATGCCGTTATGTCTCACATAACACGCACAGTGTAATACTAGTCTTTTACGCATCTATCGATGTCCAATCTCGACAATGCTCAGACTATGGATGTTTAATGATTTATCCTTCGTTGATTGATAATGTCTCATATCATTCTCAATCTAGGAACAAATCATAAGGACCTCACATCATTTATATATCTACGGTGATCTAATCACAAATGATAAGAGTGCAATCTCATTTGTCACATAGTTAATTTGTACAACAACACTATGATCTGTACAAATAGTGACGCTATGGGTCATAGCTGTCCAACAATCTCCCACTTGGCCTTTAGCCAGTCACTCGAGTGTCTAACACCCGAACTATGTACGGTTGGCTCAAATTGCTGAGAAAAACTTTCGTCAGCGGATTTTCATAATTATCGTCTGATGCGATTTATACGATCCTCACATCGCCACGATGTATGATCCGAACGAATCAGATGAATAGTCGAAGTATGTATCTGGATCGTTGATGAGACCATTAATTCTTTAGCCTGTGCTGATGCCCAGCTCAGCCGCTAACAGAACTATATCTAATCCAATTAGATTTATTTATTGACCCAGATGGCTCCTATTGCTGCCTCAGCAGCAGCAATAATCCGCATTTGTTATTTATTCGGTAACAGTATCTTGCTTGGAAGATTTCCAGCTCACTGTACCGTTATTCAAACTGTATAGAACCGTTTGTGACTTTTAGTCGTTTTATCGGTTTGGAAACTTACAGTAGTGATCCCAGTCACTTCAAGTTCTCCTTCTCCACAGATTAAGACAGCATCCTTAGATCTCTAAGATTCTAACGGATGTTCTTAACATCAATCAAGTGACTATCACTTGGATTGGCCTGATTGTGAATCCATATGCTCAAAGCGTATGAGACACCAGGTCGCGTACATTTTAATGCACAATTTCCCAGAGAGTTTTTAACAACTTAAATCTATCCTAGTAGATCTTTATTCCCAGAATAAAGGTTGTTTCTCCCGATAATTCTACGGAGAATTTTCCCTTGAAAGCCAAGCTTTCACCGATCATTTTATGGGAATATCATTTCCAAGAAATGAATATATTATATTATCATTATTTAAGGACAGCCACTGTCTGTACGCTCCCACTAACCCTCTCATATACACAAGAATCATTCTGTTTTGAATCAAATCATTGACTATCATGATTACATCAAAACAATAGTTCCAAGAACTTTATGCTTGCTTCAACCCAAACATGGATCGAACAACACGCAAACCTAGTTTGCTGGTTTTGGTATGACAAAATCGTCAGGATGTTATAAACATCCTCCAAAAGGTTTCCGTTTAAGGAAAGCGATTTTGATCTTTAACTGACACATTTCATAAATGAAACGTGCAACTACAGCAAGCATTATCCAAATGGATTTACCGTGGCAACATGTAAAAGGTTGAACCGTAATCAACACAATGTTGATAACGATACATTTTCGCTACAAGCCTAGCTTTGTACGTTGGTATGTTGCCTTCCATGTATGTCTTCCTTGAAGACTTATACAGTACCTATAGGCACAATGCCTTATGGTACATCAACTAGTGTTTTAACATAGTTGTTTTACATGGAATCCATTTCGGACTCATGGCACTTTGCCATAATAGGGAGTCGATACCTTGTATCACTTCCTCATACGTAGTTAGGTCTTCCTCAATAAGATTGACATCTTTATGAGGTGAGATCAAAACCCATACCCTAGGTTGTTTTCTGACTCTCTCTGATCTACGCGGTTCTTGTGTATACGAAGATTAATGGTATATGTTCATCCTTGATGAACAGTTTGTGTTCCATTAAGGACTTCATGCCTTGAACAGTATTACTCTGATTTCCATCGAGTTTTACTGTCCTCCCACTTACCACTGCATATCGGTATTCCTCTAAGGAAGACCGCATGGTGAGCAACAATTACAATTGTTCTCCAGTGAGTTGTTTAAGTACTATACTTATGGTTTTCCCTAGGATAACCTACATTTGGCACTTATCCATTTAGGTTTTAGTTTGGCATCATCCAAACATATGCCCAGCATACCCAAATCTACAGGAATACGAAACCCAGTTTCTTTCCCGTTGATATCCAATATGAATTCTGTCATATTGATTTTCATGGAACCTTATTCTAAATAAGTTTTGCACTGTTAATGCATATCCGTTGAAGGAAATGGTAGCTCAGAGCAACTCATATAAACCTTATCATGTCCAATAAAATTCGGTTTCTCCGTACGGACACACCGTCAAACTGACGTGTCTCGGGAGGAGTCCTCATTTGAAAGAATACTATACTCTTTCAAGTATATGTGAAACTTATTGCTTAAGTATTTTCCATTTCGGTCTTACGTGACGGTTTAATACTTTAGCCGATCTGTTTGTCTATTTCTGTCGAAACTCTAAAAGTTTCCGATTTATGTTCTTTAATAGAAACACATAACCATAACGCGATGCCACATCCGTATAGGTCACGAAATATTCATATCCACATCTAGCCTAGCTAGATATGGGCCTACTAACTTCACTATGAATAGGGCTGACAGATCGATGGCATTTATCACTATTACTAAGTAAATAGTATTTTAGGTACTTTACCTAAGGAACTAGATTCGTAGACTTTATTTGAATAATCAAATCAGTCCTAGTACCCACTCTTCAAAAGTGTGGATATACGAGTCTTGTTTATTGTGTCCTAGACAACAATGCCACATTTAAGTCTTTTCTGATCAAATCAGTTAGAGCTATTTATTTGTCATATAATATGTTTGAGATTTATTTATATTCAAAATATAAATACTGTAATTCACATCTAATGTGTTTATCTCAATGTCATCTTTATATAATGAAACACTTTAGTGTTCTAGAATATAAAGGTTTATCCACAATGGATTAAACACTGATATAGAGATAATGTTTCTAGTCTAACTAGTTACATTATAACAGTTTCCTAATTTAAGTACATACCCGAAGGTAGTTCCTAAATTTAGGTATCTATGGTCGAAACAGCGACTTTCGTCCCGTTTCCGATTCGCAGATTAACCTCAGCTTGAAGTCAGTATCCTACTCACAGCAGATTCTGAACATCAATATAAATTTTATGTACCATACTAAGTATTTTAAAATCCAATTTTAATACTAGTAATGGACATAATTTTGACAAATATCCTTAAAGTCAGAGCCTTGCCCTTTCTTTAATTCCTTCGTGTCTGTCATATCCAAACGACAGTTACTTTGGGATATGTCATTTATCTTCCCAGAAGATCATAATGATTTTGCCTTTACCATTTTTCAATATTTCAGAAGTCTTTGGCCAAGCCTTGGATTTCTAGAATATTGACGTAAAGTGCGCCTTGCGCTACTTTTCCAATTGCAAAGTTTGACTTTTATCTCCTTGAGATTAGTCATTAATTCTCCAAGAATTATTAATTGCAAATATAATACTTCTTAAATCTAAACATAGATTTATTACAAGTATATTGAATTAAGCACTAAAGTCATCATCACATAAATCTTCCAAAGATTATGCTCTACTAATTTGCTTAATTCTGGGCTTAGGCTTAACAAGTTATTTTATCAAATAAAGTAACTTATTATTTATTTCCAGGACTATCCTGAAATTATTCCCAATTTGAAAATTAAACCATTTAAACATTTTAATCCAAGATTATGTTTTAAATGTCCAATCTTTCAATATATCTTGATTTTTAATAGTCCAACTATTTAATCAATTATTAAGGTACTTATAATTATAATGATTACAATAGTCTAACTATTTAATCAACTATAATTCAATAGATTAAAATCAATTATTGATTACTATATTCCAATTATAAAATCAACTATAATTGAATAGTTTGAATATATAGTCCAACTATTAATAAAACAACGATTTAAATACTAGTCCAACTAACATTTAATTTATATGACGAATGATATTTGTTTGAGCGCGTAGCAAGCAATTAAACGAATATTGCAAATTCAATTCTTGCCTCCCACTATTTTTCGACGAGCCTCTAACCCTCTGTCGAGTACTCGGGAAACCGTGTTTCCTAGTGGGTTAGGATCCCGTTAAATAACACACAATCTTGACTTTGGCCAACAAATTGTATGATATTTAACTAGGTAGATCTCTAAGATCAATTGGATCCAATCCAATTCCTAGATCCAGTAGGCGGATATCCAAATCCTTAACATATATCTTATATATGCCAATACATCTAATGTATTGCCTAACCTTTTTCCTCTGAATCAACTAAGCCTTGGCTTTGGCACAACAAGCTTAATGATCCCAGTCAAGCGCGGCCCATTGACCATGGAAAGCTTCGTAATCAATGTCGATGGACAAGAAGTGGTCTTGACTTTGGCCAACAAACCACAACTTGGACAAGACACCAATATAGAACAAAACTCTCGTGATTCAAACACATCTTCGACGGACAAAGGGCTTGACTTTGGCCAATAACCCAATGCCAATCTCGGATCTTGAGTAAGAATCACTCAATGGAAGGAAAAACGCATGATATTGATGAGGGTTTTTCGCGTGCAAATTGGCTACCAATTTATTATCTTTGTTAAGGTCTCATCATCATACACACCTTAAACATGCATTCTAAATACATAATAAAGCGCATATGAAAATAAACAATAACGATATGCAGATGGATACTTAACACATTGATCCTAAATCAAATCTCTTCCTTTCTCTCTCATAACTAGCACTTGTATTACTTCTACCCGTTACACTACACTTCTAAAGAAACCTCATATATATTGAGGGGAATAGATGAGAAGAGAATACAAATAGAATAGAGGTGATAAGGCTGGACACGCAGGTCCAATTTAATAAATCGAATTTATTACAACATTTCCAAAATTGCCCCCACCCGACTAATATCCATCCGTATACACTATTCATTCATCACAACCAAGTATTCACACAAGCATGTTATCAATCAATCTAATCAAATTAATTAATCTGATAATTAGTGATCATCCAATGTTCAAACAACGATTTGATTTTGATTGAGTCAAACTCGTTATGCGAATAAGTACTCAAAGTACGAATTCTCGAATTAAATTAAACTACGTCATTAAATCCAATTTAATATGCATTCAATTCTAATTCGTTATTTAATTCCAAATTAAATATTACACTTTAATAATAAACCTTTTACGACTTAAATTCCAAATTAATCGCAACGCGTCTCAAAGACCGATTAACGTCCAACGTCAATTCAATTAAAGTCCAATGGGCTTTTAATTGATTTCTTAAGGCGTGGACTTTTGGTCAACTCGGGTCAAACCGAATATCCAAAATCCAATCCGGGATTTACCCCATAAGCCCATCAATCAATCTTGGCCCATTAGGCCCAATTAAACTTTAAATCGCATTTGGGCTTTATGGAAGCGGTTTTGGGCCCAATTGGATCCAATCCAATTTGCCTAAACCTAACTTTGTACAACAAAGCCCAACAAGCCCATGACAACTTTAAAAGCCAAAATCCAATTTCAAGGCCCAATTAATTAAATACAAAAATCCAATTTCACATTCAATTAACCTAAAGTGTATTACATGATTAATACCCAAATTAATATTTCTAAAACATTAATTTTTTACAATTAATCATGCACATTTCATTATCACATGCCCACACATTTAATGAAAAATCAAACCCATTTTCATGCTTCAAAGTCTTGGCAATTTGGGGATTTTATGTCCGATTCAAATTCAATCCATCAATTACACAATCGACATTAAATCATAGACCCAAATGATTTCCAATTCATCTAATGAACAAAAAATCAAAATTCTAAGACAATTAGGACTTATCAAATTCGGCCACCATAAGTAAATTGGGGAAAAATGATCCAATCACATTTTCATGAAATTGATCCATCAATCTCAATTCAACCATATTTAAGCATACTTAATCATCCAATTTCATAAAATCATGCTCAAATTCAAAATACCCAATTTATCATTTTAGGCCAACTTTAATATTTGGGGAAAAATGTTTCAAACATTAATTCATGAAATTGATCTAATCAATATTCAATTAAACATGTATTAAGCATACTTAAACATCCAATTTATTCAAATCATGCTCAAATACAAAATACCCAAATTTTAAGCCCTAAACTTTCATGCTTGAACCTAGGCTCTTGATGCCATTGTTGGTTTTATTCTAGGTCCCAAGATCATCAAACAAGCATGAAGATGTGTGAAATACATATCAAAGAAGTTGCGGAATACTTACATTGATCGGTTGAGACGATACGACGAACAAAAAACCTTCAAAAAGCTCACTGGTATAGGCGCCCACTGCAGCAGATTTTTGTCCAAGAATTTCAGTTTTAAGCTGAGATTTGAGCCTCGAATTTGCGTCAAACGATTCCCGGCTCGTGGGTGAGTTTCCCTAACACCTTCGTATACCTTTTATGAGTGTGCTAGCACTTGGATTTTGCCACAAAACCCTCAAAAATGCATCATCATTTTCGGCCAACCAAGGGCAGTCCACTGCCTTGGGCGTGAGTTTGAGAGGGGAAGAGAGATGGAGAAAATCAATTAGGTTAAGGGAAAAGGTGTCCAACACTTCACTTATATATTTTCCAAAAATACTAAAGCATTTACCATTTATTTTTATGCCTTTTAAAAACAATAAAACAAATGTAATTACTTTATTTAATTCTTTTACCCTTGGTAAAAGGTGAAAAGGAAAAGCATTTCACTTTTCCAAAAAGTCAAAATCTTTTCCCCCCAAAATTTCCCTCCAAATCTTAAAGGTCAAAGTCAAAGAGTCAAAGTTACTTTTCCAAAAAGTGATTTGACTTTTATGACTTGCGATGTGATTTGCGATGCGACTTGCGGCACGTGATTCAAAATCGACATAACTTCGCAAACACATTCCGAGCTCGGTTTCGATAATTCTAAATTAACGATTTTCTCGATGCCTCGTTAATAAATCCAATTTACTAATCACGTCGCTCGAGAATTAATTCTAAATTAATTCAAGTGCCCGAATTAAAATCTAATTTTAATTGCTAATCGAAATCCAATTTCGTTTAATATATCAAATATATTATTTATCGATTAATTCCAAATTAATCGTTCTCTCTCTTTAAATTGATATTTTATCCTAGATAAAATATCTCCGCAATTAATCCTAGATTAATTTTCTCTCTCTTCAAATTAATCCCAGATTAATATATAATGCGAGTCATACGTCATCGGTGTATCATTGGGAAGCGACCCATGAGATCTCCGGATATGTTGGCAGTAAATTCGGTCGTCGGACTATCCGAATACGTAAGTACCAAGTATTACGTTTTACCAATTTACAAGACAAGGTTGCCTCTAGCAAAGCACCATGCCTACCCAATTCTCCAGAAATATCCTTACAGGAATATGTGATCTATATCAGGCGTAGTATACGTAGTATTGCGTATTTCGATCCAGTATCGGATGATCACGTGCTAGGCCTGGGGCTGGATATGTGTTTGCCTCGTACGAAGAACATGTCGGATGTCTGGTAACTAGTCTCTATAATCGGATATACATGACCTAGTCACAATATCCCGATAGCCGCGCAGCATATGAGAGCACTAATATCGTATCCTACGTGACCATCATCTCCATATGACTTGAGTGACACTTCCGTCTTGACATCACACCCAATACACTACGATTCTCAATATCCAGCATCGGCGTACACAGAACCTGTTAAAACCCTGGACGACCTCAACTAAAGTACATTGATTGTAGCAAGTATTAGCGGTGCAAGTCTCAGGTTAAGACCAAATACACCTACCCTGATTGCAGACTCCCACAGACACAAAGTCATACTACCAATGGGATTCTGTGGTGGTCTAATCCAGAGCGAAGCTGTTTCCCATACCATCGGTGAAACACAACCTCCTATTACACTTGCCTGAGTATCCTATACCCAGATATACATGAACTATGCCGTTATGTCTCACATAACACGCACAAGTGTAATACTAGTCTTTTACGCATCTATCGATGTCCAATCTCGACAATGCTCTGACTAGGGATGTTTAATGATTTATCCTTCGTTGATTGATACTGTCTCATATCATTCTCAATCTAGGAACAAATCATAAGGACCTCACATCATTTATATATCTAAGGTGATCTAATCACAAATGATAAGAGTGCAATCTCCTTTGTCACATAGTTAATTTGTACAACAACACTATGATCTGTACAAATAGTGACGCTATGGGTCATAACTGTCCAACATCCATCTGATATACCACAAAAGGGAACACATACTCCGCTCATCCAATAATCACATCATGCCTCAAACGACTCTCATGCGATAATACTTTCAAAATAAATAAAATAAAACGAAAGAAGATAAATGAAAAGGTGCCCTCAGGTCTAACCTCTTTTGTCGTCTCATGAGACGGCGTTACACGGCCGTCGGAAGGGAGAATACTCCGCAACTTTTCTGGTTCACTAATCCAACATTTTTCCTCGCTGTTTCGCTGTTCGGGTTGCTATTTTAACTCCGTTTCGCTGCTGTTTTAGGGGTATTTTCTGGTCACTGTTTTGGGGTTAATTCGGGGACTGTTTTGGGCAGTTTTTAGGTGCAGTTTTGGAGGTATTTTACAGCAGTTTTCAGTGGTGTTGTTGGTAGTTTGTGGGGTTGATTTAGTGCAGTTTTCAGGACTGTTTTGCGCTATTTAAGGGACTGTTTTCACGGAAAAATATGGATTGTTTGGGGCAGTTAGTTGCGGCAGTTTTGGGTGTAAAATGGAAGCAGTTTTATGAAGTAATTTGAGGGTTTCAGGGCTGTGTTTTTGAAAGGGGGGCTGCTAAGGACGTCTGGTGTGATGGTGTGTTGAAGCTATGAGTTGGTCGTTGCTGTGTTGTTTAGGGTTAGTGAGTGGGGCTAGTTTGGCTTCGTGGAGATAATGATGTGGTATGCGTGAGTCAGGATTTTTAGTGTGGGTGTGGATTGAGCGTGAAGGAGGCTGGCTTAAGCGTGCAGTTGGTGAGTGTGTGGAGATAAGTTGGTGGACGTGGAGAGAGGGTCAACTGAGTCCGTGAGGGCTAGGTGGCAGTGTGTGCAATTTGTGCGTGGCCGTGTGGCTATGAGTCTGCTGCTCGCGTGAATTGTTTGAGTGGGTCTGCTTTGTTTGTTTGTGAGGCAGCGTGAGTGGCTTGGAGAAGGGTTGAAGTGACGAGTGGGCTGCTGGCTGGAAGGGCAATTGGCGTGAGTGGGTGATAGTTGTTTGTGTGATTAAGGTTTGTGGGCTGAATTGAAGGCAGGCGTGGGTGGCGTTAATTGAAGGAGCAAGGGCAGGCCGAGGGGCGTGTGGGCGAGAAGCAAGGGCAGGTGGCGATGTGGGTGATGGCTGGCCCGTGAGGTGATGCGTGCATGCTTGTGTTTGTCGTTTTGTTTCTGGTTATTGCTCTCAGTCTTTGGCCTAGGTGTGATGTCTGATTGTCTGGGATGTGTTTGTTGAGAAGGAGAGAGGAGGCCGTGTAAGTTAAGAGAGGGAAGAGCTTGTGTCAAGAAGGAGAGGCGAGAGGGGGTGAAGAGTGAGAGAGGGCCTGCAGATCGTGAGTCTGTGTTAGGGTTTTTTTGTGTTATTTTCGAGTGAGAGAGAGTCCAAGGGAAGCCTAGGGTTTGCAATTTGAGTTATTTTTATTGTGAGAGGGTATTAGGGTTTGTGCATGGTTTTAATAGGAAACAAAATCAATTAATTAAAAAAGGATAGATTTAATTCAATTATTTAAGGAAAGGATGATTGTAGTTTTGGTGGGGGAATATTTTAAAATTGGTGAATGATTTATTTTTAAATTGGTGAGTGAATTATTAAATATGAATAAATTTATTTTGATTTGATTTAATTTCATTTAATTTAATTTAATTTAATTTGTGAATGTGATTTAATTTAATTTAATTTAAGTTTAATTTAATTTGTTTTAATTTGTGACATGTATTTTAAATGTTTTAATTATTTAATTTGTGAGATGTAATTTAATGGGTTTGGTGTGTTTTAAAATAGAGGTCCAACAAGCGAACCCGAAGCGAAACAAGCGAGTTAATCCGACCAAATGCCAATTTCCAACTTTGCCCTTCCGACGTCCGTTTCCCGCGGCTTTCACAATCAAGAGATAGTGTCTCCATACGAGACTCATCATCGGGCTTATATGCAAAAAATGCAGTGCCTACAGTCGCCCCCACTTTGATAGGACTTGTGCAATGTGTGACAATGACAATCCTATCAAAGTACGTGCAATGCATTTTTACTTACCTGGCTCGCCAGCTGTCACCTGGTTTGCCTGTTGCTCTGAACTGAATTTGATGATGTGGTGAGGTGCCGCGACCTCGAGGTTCATCCCTGCAAGATGCTTTGATCTCTATGAATCACTATCGAACTGAACTGATTATGATGGCGAGGCGCTTCGACCCCTGGGCTTTGTTCCCGAACCATCTGTGGGCTTTGTTCCCGAACTGTGTAGAGATTGGGCTTTATTCCCGTTGTGTTGAATGTGATGGCGAGGTGCCTCGATTTCTGGGCTTCATTCCCGAACCATCTGTGGGCTTTGTTCCTTGGGCTTTGTTCCCGAGCTGAATGTGATGGCGATGTGCCTCGACCTCTGGGCTTTGTTCCCGAACCACCCGTGGGCTTTGTTCACGAACTGATTTGATGATGTGCCATTCCTAGCGTGCTAAACCTCGTAACTAGGGTGTCGCGGTTGCGTCTCCATACCTAGAGTGTCACAGAGTTGATGTTGTTGTGCCATTCTCAGCGTGTTAAACCTCGTACCTAGGGTGTTGTAGTAGTCCACAATAGTCCACATGCCGTACTTGGCGTGCTAACCCCGTACATAGGGTGTCGTAGTGGTCTGAATGCCGTATCTGGCGTGCTAACCCCGTACCTAGGGTGTCGCAGTTGCGTCTCCGTACCTAGAGTGCCGCAGTTGTCTGAATGATAACCCCGTACCTAGGGTGTCGCAGTGGTCTGAATGTCGTACCTAGCGTGCTAACCCCTTACCTTGGGTGTCGCAGTTGCGTCTCCGGACCTAGAGTGCCGCAGTTGTCTGAATGCTAACCCCGTACCTAGGGTGTCACAGTTGTCTGAATACCGTACCTGGCAGATCTGATATCTCCATACCCGGAGTGACGTACCTGGCAAACTGATCTGATGTCTCCATACCCGGAGTGCCGTACCTGGCTGATCTGATATCTCTATACCCGGAGTGCCGTACTGGCAAACTGATCTGATGTCTCCATACCCGGAGTGCCGTACCTGGCAAACTGATCTGATGTCTCCATACCCGGAGTGTCGTACCTGGCAAACTGATCTGATGTCTCCATACCCGGAGTGCCGTACCTGGCTGATCTGATATCTCCATACCGGAGTGTCGTACCTGGAAAACTGATCTGATGTCTCCATACCTGGAGTGCCGTACCTGGTAAACTGATCTAATGTCTCCATACCCGGAGTGTCGTACCTGGCTGATCTAATATCTCCATACCCGAAGTGCCGTACATGGCTGATCTGATATCTCCATACCCGGATTGCCGTACCCGGCAAGACTGCTACTAATAATGTTGTGGGCCTCGCCCTAGAGTGCCATACCCGGCAAGACTAATACTGATGATCTGATGGTTCGTTCTCAAACCATGCTGTGAGGTGGTTCATTCCCGAACCGTTACTGTGAGGTAGTTCATTCCCGAACCGTTTCTGTGAGGTGGTCCATTCCCAAACTACTTCTGTGAGGTGGTCCATTCCCGAACCATTACTGTGATGTGGTCCATTCCCAAACCATGCTCCATTCTTGGAGTGCCATTCTCGGCTTGTTCATTCCTGAACCTTACTCCATTCTCGGAGTGCCATTCCCGGCTTGTTCATTCTCAAACTGTGCTCCATTCGCCGAGTGCCATTCCCGGATTGTTCATTCTCGAACTGTGCTCCATTCTCGGAGTGTCATTCCCGTCTTGTTCATTCCAGAACTATGCTCCATTCTCGGAGTGCCATTCCCGGCTTGTTCATTCTCGAACTGTGCTCCATTCTCGGAGTTCCATTCCCGGCTTTCTAATGATGTGTGGGCCTCAACCCTGGGACTCATCCCCAAAACTGATACTGATGTGGGCCTCGACCCTAAACCGGTACTGATGTGGGCGTCCACCACAAAACTGATACTGATGTGGGCCTCGCCCCCACACTGATGCTAATGTGGGCCTCGGCCCTAGGACTCATCTCCGAAACCAATACTGATGCGGGCCTCAACCTTGGGACTCATCCCCGAAACTGATACCGATGTGGGCCTCAGCCCTAAACTGATACTGAAGTGGGCCTCGCCCCTGAACTGATACTGATGTGGGCCTCGCCCCCATGCTGATTCTGATATGGGCCTCGCCCATATGCTGATACTGATGCTAATATGGGCCTCGCCCTCAGACTGTTACTGATATGGGCCTCGCCCCAAACTCATACTGACATGGGCCTCGCCCCATATTGATACTGATATGGGCCTCGCCCCCATACTGATACTGATGTGGGACTCACCCCCAAGCTGATACTGATGAGATGGTTCATTCCCGAACCGTGTTGTGAGGTGGTCCATTCCCGAACCGTGCTGAATGTGGGCTTTATTCCCTGGGCTTCATTCCTGAAACTGGTGATAATGTGGGCCTCGACCCTCTGGGATTCATTCTCGAAAACTTCTGATAATACGGGCCTCGCCTATTGGGATTCATTCCTGAAACTGATGATAATGCAGGCCTCGACCATGGGATTCATTCCTGGATTCATTCCAACGCTCTGACGATGCGGGCCTCGACCCTGGGATTCATTCCCGGATTCATTCCAAAACTCTGATGATATGGGCCTCGACCCTGGGATTCATTCCGGATTCATTCCAACACTCTGACGATGTGGGTCTCGACCCTGAGACTCATCCCCAAAACTGAAACTGATATGGGCCTCAACCCTGGACTCAACCCCAAAACTACTACTCATATGTTGCTGATTCTGGTTGGCTTGTCTTTGCCGCTTTCTCTTTTTCTTCTTTGAAACCTGTGAATACAAAACAAAACAAACACAAAAAAGAATGCAAAATATGTTACGTGTATGCATGCATGCATGAATGAATTTCCTATTCCGCTGGGTTAGGTCTTCCGCCAATTCTCCAGGTGATTGCTCAGTCTTCTCTCTGGTCTCATGACTCAATATCTTGTTATAACTTCTTATTCACGGGGTGGTAGACTAGTCGCCCCCAGTATTGGTTTAGCTTTCTACTCTCCACTGTTTACAATTGGTCAAGATGAACCACATGGTGGGGCCCTCCATATCATCATACTATGCTACGAAATAGTCCCAATAGTTATACATATCATTGTCCTCAAAGAATGCTCAGTAATGAAACCAGAGAACCTTCAAAACATTCGATGCAACTCAAATCCAAGTCTTTGAACAAATGATCTATGCCAGACTCAAAGTGTGTGTGTGCAAAGGTTCTTTCACAGCTTAATCCTTAGGTAAGCTAACTCGATGATTTCGTTTCAAAAATCGGGATCGATGGGTCAAACCAACCTAGATGTCTCAATTATGCTTGCAGTTGCTTTTCTGTGCTCCATATGGTAAGGTTTTATTTCTCTTTTGTCTCTTTCTTTTTTTCTTTTCATTTTGAACTTCTTTTTTCTTTTCTTTTCTTTTTTTTTTCTTTTAAACACACCTACCCTTTAAGGTAGCATTTCTCCTCATGGTGGTCCTAATACTCGCCCATGGGTAGCTTCACGCTTATCGGTTATCAGTGGTTCAATTCTTTTTTTTAGAGACTTTTCTTTTCTTTTCAACCATACCGCACATCATAACACAAGCAAGTCAGGATAGACATCTAAGGAAACGGTCATTCACCGACCTACAATCTTTTTCAACTAGTCATCTTGCCAACTACTCAGGTTTTCACCGCTAAGAACCTATATTTAAGTGCTTACGAGTCTAACATAGATCAATTACTCAAAGCATCAGATAAAAACACATCTAGAGTTTATCGTTTCTAAGATTTCATCCTAAAGCAAACAATTTTATCATGGGACTTATGTCTAACTATCAAGGACTAAAAACAAACAATTTTTTTTTTCTCTTCTTTTTTTCTTTTCTCTTTTTTTTTTCTTTTTTGTTTTTTCCCTTTTTTTCTGAAGGCCCCCCAATGGTCTTTCTATCCCTGCCACAAATCTCTCTGTTTCTCGGTTTCCTTTTCTCCAATATCCATGTTTGCTAAACTCTTCTTGACAAGTCTTCTTTTTTTCTAACCCAACGGATATCTATGATGGCTTTTAAGACACATAGGTTAACATGATGCATGTATGCATGAGATGCATAAGATGCGTGCGATGCATGGAATATATAAGTCGGCCCATTATCATTTTAAAGCATTCAATCATACTATTGTGCGGTGCAAACTTGTCCCAGTTGAAAAGGCCCAACAAGTTTACACTTTGCGATAACATGGCTAAACAACTTCAAATGATACGAGGCCTAAACACAAAATGGCCCATCGACATTTTAGAAGCTTTTGGCCCAATTGCCATAAAGCACAGACTCATCCCAGTTTAAATGGCCCAACAAGCCCATACCTCATGACAAAAAGTCCAACTGAATCCAAATGACGATGGTCCTAAACGCAAACATAAAGGAATAGTCTCTATTAGTCCTACAACTATGGTTCACTTGTGGGTTTACGGGAGTGTAGACAAAGGCTCTCGCTGGTGAAGGATTGCCCACAACTAGGACTCCTCACTCAAGGGTTCAAGCGACCAAGTGAGCGCACCTTTTTTATACCTTACGGTACGTGCCAACGAGTTATGGTGCGTGACTGACTGTCAAATGAATTTCCCGTTGTAGATTCCCCAGAGGGAGGGTGGAACGAACTCTCTTAAATACCCAAGCCTCTTAGGCTCTTATCGCTTGGTGACAGGAATAAACAACGAGTCCTCCGAATTAGTCCATCACGGTAGGCTACTAGTACATGATTATCTAGGTGCCTTCACAGCTTTTCCTTATAGAAAGGTAGTGAATGAAGGAAGACACCAACCATTACCTAGCCTTAAAAGTGCCTTTGATTAAACCCCCTTTCAACCTACGGTAGACACAGTTAACTAAAGCACAAATCATAATTATTACAAGAATTTTTTTCGGGGCCAATTCTCTATCCCCAGTGGAGTCGCCAGACTGTAGGACACATGACTTGACGACGTTGTTCTAGGCTCGCGGCCTAGTTGGGAGTACGAAATAACATGGAGTCGCCACCCGGTGTGAACCGGGACAAAGATTTAAGGCCGCACTCACCCCTCGCAAGGGAAGACCTCAAACTGTTGGGTTCGGAATGGTCCCTTACTTATGTCACTTGTGATGATATAATTTGTGCAATAAATCAACCGAGTCTACTCAATAATCGAGCTCAAGGGTACTTAGATCTAATATGCATTCGTCAAAATAAATCCTATTCTAAGTTTGCATGCTTGAAAGTAAGTCTTTAAACGGAAAACACATAAAATCCCACATTGAGCATATTGAGCCATTAAACCGAAATAAACAACACTATTTAAACATTAATCATAAACTAAACGAAACATCATGCATAAAGAATAAAGAAACAACATGCCTAAATAACATAATCATGATTTAAAAATTAAATAATAAACTAAACTAAATCATGCTTTAAACAATAAATAAACAACCTACGAATTATAACATGCTCAAATATAAATTTGGACGAGACAAAACATGTGTCTCTTAAGTGGTACGTGGCGTTGTATCCCGAGTGCAGACCGCAATACCGTCCATTCGGAATCGGCTACAGAATTTACGTCCGGGTTTCCATCCGATATACCACAAAAGGGAACACATACTCCGCTCATCCAATAATCACATCATGCCTCAAACGACTCTCATGCGATAATACTTTCAAAATAAATAAAATAAAACAAAAGAAGATAAGTGAAAAGGTGCCCTCAGGTCTAACCTCTTTTGTCGTCTCACGAGAGGGCGTTACACGGCCGTCGGAAGGGAGAATACTCCGTAACTTTTCTGGTTCACTAATCCAACATTTTTCCTCGCTGTTTCGCTGTTCGGGTTGCTATTTTAACTCCGTTTCGCTGCTGTTTTAGGGGTATTTTCTGGTCAATGTTTTGGGGTTAATTCGGGGACTGTTTTGGGCAGTTTTTAGGTGCAGTTTTGGAGGTATTTTGCGGCAGTTTTCAGTGGTGTTGTGGGGTAGTTTGTGGGGTTGATTTAGTGCAGTTTTCAGGACTGTTTTGCGCTATTTAAGGGACTGTTTTCACGGCAAAATCTGGACTGTTTGGGGCAGTTAGTTGCGGCAGTTTTGGGTGTAAAATGGAAGCAGTTTTGTGAAGTAATTTGAGGGTTTCAGGGCTGTGTTTTGAAAGGGGGCTGCTAAGGACGTCTGGTGTGATGGTGTGTTGAAGCTATGAGTTGGTCGTTGCTGTGTTTTTGAGGGTTAGTGAGTGGGGCTAGTTTGGCTTCGTGGAGATAATGATGTGGTATGCGTGAGTCAGAATTTTTAGTGTGGGCGTGGATTGAGCGTGAAGGAGGCTGGCTTATGCGTGCAGTTGGTGAGTGCGTGGAGATAAGTTGGTGGACGTGGAGAGAGGGTCAACTGAGTCCGTGAGGGCTAGGTGGCAGTGTGTGCAATTTGTGCGTGGCCGTGTAGCTATGAGTCTGCTGCTCGCGTGAATTGTTTGAGTGGGTCTGCTTTGTTTGTTTGTGAGGCAGCGTGAGTGGCTTGGAGAAGGGTTGAAGTGACGAGTGGGCTGCTGGCTGGAAGGGCAATTGGCGTGAGTGGGTGATAGTTGTTTGCGTGATTAAGGTTTGTGGGATGAATTGAAGGCAGGTGTGGGTGGCGTTAATTGAAGGAGCAAGGGCAGGCCGAAGGGCGTGTGGGCGAGAAGCAAGGGCAGGTGGCGATGTGGGTGATGGCTGGCCCGTGAGGTGATGCGTGCGTGCATGTGTTTGTCATTTTGTTTCTTGTTATTGCTCTCAGTCTTTGGCCTAGGTGTGATGTCTGATTGTCTTGGATGTGTTTATTGAGAAGGAGAGAGGAGGCCGTGTAAGTAAAGAGAGGGAAGAGCTGTGTCAAGAAGGAGAGACGAGAGGGGGTGAAGAGAGAGAGAGAGGGCCTGCAGATCGTGAGTATGTGTTAGGGTTTTTTTGTGTTATTTTCGAGTGAGAGAGTCCAAGGGAAGCCTAGGGTTTGCAATTTGAGTTATTTTTATAGTGAGGGGGTATTAGGGTTTGTGCATGGTTTTAATAGGAAACAAAATCAATTAATTAACAAAAGGATAGATTCAATTCAATTTTTTAAGGAAAGGATGACTGTAGTTTTGGTGGGGGAATATTTTAAAATTGGTGAGTGATTTATTTTTAAATTGGTGAGTGAATTATTAAATTATGAATGAATTTATTTTGATTTGATTTAATTTAATTTCATTTAATTTAAATTTAATTTAATTTATGAATGTGATTTAATTTAATTTAATTTAACTTTAATTTAATTTGTTTTAATTTGTGACATGTATTTTAAATGTTTTAATTATTTAATTTGTGAGATGTGATTTAATGGGTTTGGTGTGTTTTAAAATAGAGGTCCAACAAGCGAACCCGAAGCGAAACAAGCGAGTTAAATCCGACCAAATTTCCAATTTTGCCCTTACGACGTCCGTTTCCTGCGGCTTTCACAATCAAAGAGATAGTGTCTCCATACGAGACTCATTATCGGGCTTATATGCAAAAAATGCAGTGCCTACACATGTCATGTCCTTAACTTATGTGTTCAAGACGGTCTAAAATTATTATCATTTTTCCTTGATCCTATTAAAATGACACTTAATTGTATTTGGTCATATTCTCAAGTTAGGAGAGAATGGACGAATTTTTGTAAAATAAATGGTATTAAACCGATTAAATTTCTAAGAGATGTTCCAACACGTTGGAATTCAACTTATTTTCTTTGATGTCAAGAATTTCAATACAAAGATGCATTATGTAGTTTTTTTAAAAGTTTTTAATGAATCTACTTTAACTTTTAGCGGTGTTTATTATCCAACAACACATTTATTTCTTCTTGAAAGTTTGAATATTGTTGGTGCTCTCGATGATCATGCTGAAAGTAGCGATCCTAATGATTTTGTTTTGTTAGAAGCCAATACTGTTATGAAGGTAAAATGGTTGAATTATTTTAGAGATATTCCTTTACTTTATCTTATTGCTGCTGTTTTTTATCCTAGATTTAAATTAGAAGGTTTGAATGGTGCTTTACAAGCTTACTATGGTTATTTAGGAATATTAGATGAAATTGATATTACAAGAATAATGACGAAATTAAGAAATGATTTAATTGAGTTATTTAATGATTATATTGTAAGATATAACTTATGAACATTAGGTGAATCTAGTAGTAGCGAACTGGTAATTCAAACAAGACTTAGCGCATGGGATCGTTGGTTATTGCAACGAAATAAAAAAGCTAGGGATACGACAACTAATAACCCCGAATTAGATAATTATTTATCTACAAATTTTGAGTTTCCTACTGAAAGTTTAGTTAGTAAAAATTTTAACATCCTTGACTGGTGGAACCGACATCAAAATATATATCATATTTTATCAATTATTGCTAAAGAGATATTGGCAGCACCTATTTCCATCATTGCGGTTGAGCAAGCCTTCAGCTTGGGAGGTAATATATTGGAAGCTAGATGATCTTCATTACATCCAAGCACTCTAGAAGCAACAGCTTGTGTGGATGATTGGATTCGAGCTGATCTGAGACAACAAGAAGATGCCCCTATGATTTTGAAGATTTGTTCGATAATGCATCTGCAACAACAAGTGCAAGCGGAACCGGAGCTGAAGGATCAACCGATAATGATGATTGATAATTATAAAATTATAAATTTACAAAAGGGAAATATCTTAAAATTATAATGGAACTACGTTAGCTTTGATTCCTCACCCCTGGAGGATACGTAGGCAACTTAAATTTTTAAAAATTTAAGCTCAAGCTCTTCAATGTAATAATTTTATTTATTTATTAAATTAATCTCGTTTATTTTAATTTTTTTTCAAATTTTTTTTTAAAAAAAAAGTTCGGAAACCGGATACGTAGGCAACTTGTGGAACCGGAAACCTGCCGGTTCGGTTCGGTTCCGAACCGGAACCGAACCGCCGGCCGGGTCTAGTGAGAGGGTTGGATGCTCTGTTGGTGAGGAGTTGGTGTGCAAGAGGGGCTGTTTTGTCTTATCCCTGTGATGCCAAGGTTGTGAACAATCGTTGTAATGGTATGAGTGTTGTTGCTGGTGGTGTCGTAGGTATGGATGAAACTTTGGCAGTTGAGAATCTAGGACCGTGATGCCGTCTTCCCTTAGTATGACCGAGGTAGTGAAGGTGTCTGTTAATGCTTCTGATGCTTGTCTAGTTGTCGAGTGTTTGAGTGCTCAAGCGACTACACATTCGGGGTTGAGGGCATTAGTTAGGCAGTTAGTACTGGTTTAGATGCTGTCAAGGCAGCCCCTATTCAATCCAAGTCTCCTGGTTTGGGTGCAGAAGGTTCCTTGAGTTATGCAAAAGTGTTGAATGGTTTCGACGTGGCAGCTATTATTGATCCGGTGTCTATTCCAACTACCTTACGTTTTGTTCAACCGAACTTTGTTGATTGACGGGTTTATGTGTGTCATCCTTTAGAGGTTGCTGAGAAAGGAAATGTCTTTTGGCGTAGTACATTAGTTGGGTATTTTGTTGGAAAGAGGCTACCGTTTCAAATTTTTAACTCTATTGCTCACAAGATATGGGGAAGGTTTGGCTTACGGGAGGTTATGACCTCAGTAAATGGTTTCTTTCTATTTAGATTTGCCAGTTTTCAAGAAGCGTGTGCGGTTTTGGACAAAGCTCTGTTGCATATGGCTAATAGGCCGCTGGTTCTCAAGCATTGGCAACCGAGTTTACCTTTGACCAATGAGGACATTCATAAAGTTTCTGTGTAGGTCGACTTTACAATTTGCCCTTTGAGTACTGGATTGCTGGGGCACTTAGTTTTATGTCTAGTGCAGTTGGTTGCCCTCTCCATGCTGACCATATCATCATTTCCAAGAAACGGCTTAGCTTTGCTCGAGTTTGTGTTGAAATTGATGCTCGGAAGACCTGGTTGAGGATTTTGACCTCTAGTGTTCTAATGGTATGTGGTTAAGAGTTATGGTATAATTTGAGTGGGTTCCTCTGAAATGTACCACTTGTGAGGTTTTTGGTCATTCGCTGAATTCTTGCCCTAGGAAGGCTCCCAGTAAGGAGGAGAGTAAGCCATCTCATACCTGGGTTCCTAAGACCACCACTCCTTCTACGGTTGTAGCTATTTAGGATATGGCAGTTAAGGATAGAGAGGGTGCCTGGATTTTGGTATCTAAGAAGAAGAGTGGTAAGGCTGCAGTTCTGGCTACTCCTGTTAAGACGGGTGGGGTTGTGATCTCGGGTGATGCCGCTGATAGGGTTCTTGTTCTGGGTGAATGCTCTTCCAAGAGTTTGGAATCGGTTCTGGTTGTTACTCATGTGCCAGTTGGCACTTCTAAGGAAGCTGTTGTAGAGGTTGTGGATAAGAGGGAGGAGGGTGAATGCACTCCTATTGCTAAACTGCCTACTAGGGATCTTTCTGAGATTGATCTAGCTGAGATTCTGCTTGTTACATATTGTGAATCGCCCTATTCCTAATGGTAACATGCTAGTTGTTAAGGCCATAAACTTTTTGGAGAAAAAGAAGCTGGATCATGGTAACAAGCCTAAGAAGGGCTCAGGTGGTAAGAGGAGTCAGAAACGTCAATCCCCGAAAGGGGGCAGACGGCGATGATTTGCTTGGGTGGGTGTTTCCTTTCTATCTGGTTTTATGTTTTTTGGTTGTTTGAATATTCGGGGTGACATGATCCAGGCAGACAACAAACCAAATGACGCATTACAAGTACCAGAAGGGCCAATTACGAGGCAGAGGACCAAAACCTCAGAGAAGCAATGGCGGGATTAGTTCAGAGTTTTATGGCCGGCTGCAACCAACAAATAGAGGCGCATGTGGGCTTCGATGGAAAGGGCCCAAAGCCATTTCACTTGGCCCAAATCAGTTTAGAATAAAGCTTTTTAGGCTTTTAAAGACTTAAAGACTTGATATTTGTGTAATTTCGTTTTTAGGGGCATTATTGTCTTTATGCCTTTAGGGTTTCTTTTTGTAACAATATTTAAGCTTACTTTCTTCTTCATTTGAGGAACCAACGAATTTGTAAACTCAAAAAGCTTAAAGCTTTGGCTATGGCGAATTATTGTGTAAGGGAGGGATTCCCCTTTTCAAGTTTGAATCGACTTATCTAAGTTTTGGCAAACTTAGTGGCGTCTCTCCATTGCTAGCAAAACACTACAAGGATTCATCTTAAAGGTTCTCAAGGGCAAGTTCTTTGTGGGTCTTCTTTGTGGCCTTGGAAAGGTTTTGTTTCTACAAAATCATATTCGCGGTTCTTGGGGTTCTGTCCGTTGCTTGGGATTTGCTTGGATTTCGAATCCAAGTGGGTTTCTTGTCACGGGGTCTCAATGACCCTATGAAACAAGCTGAAGTTATGAGGTTCTTTCGTGAAGAGAAACTTTCTTGTGTGGTTTAGTTAAAACTAAGGTGAAAGATATTAATTTTGTGACTGTTTCCCGAGCTATAAATCCTTCATTGAAATTTTTTTGCCATCTTGATGTTCTTCGTCGTTTGGTCGAATTTGGGTGTGTTGGAATCCTAGTGATGTTGATGTGAGCATCATTCGCTCTTCGCCTCAAGCTATACACTGTCGTGTTTCACATGTTTCTTCTCTTTAGAGCTGTGCGGTTTTTGTGGTCTATGGTGAGTGTGATTATGAGAGGCGTCGGGAACTTTGGGATGACTTACTTGCTAATGGTAGTGATTTTGATGCTTCTCTCTGTGGTTAGTTATAGGTTACTTCAACATGATTCGGTCTACCTCTGAGCATAGTGGCGGTCTTTTGTCGTGGTCTTCTTGGATGGGAAGATTTGGGTTGTTGCTTAGGCCAGACTGGTTTAGATGATCTTCAGTTCTCTGGTTTTCGCTTTACGTGGTTTAATAATCAGGTTGTGACATGATCCAGGCAGACAACAAACCAAATGACGCATTACAAGTACCAGAAGGGCCAATTACGAGGCAGCAGAGGACCAAAAGACTCAGAGAAGCAATGGCGGGATTAGTTCAGAGTTTTATGGCCGGCTGCAACCAACAAATAGAGGCGCATGTGGGCTTCGATGGAAAGGGCCCAAAGCCATTTCACTTGGCCCAAATCAGTTTAGAATAAAGCTTTTTAGGCTTTTAAAGACTTAAAGACTTGATATTTGTGTAATTTCGTTTTTAGGGGCATTATTGTCTTTATGCCTTTAGGGTTTCTTTTTGTAACAATATTTAAGCTTACTTTCTTCTTCATTTGAGGAACCAACGAATTTGTAAACTCAAAAAGCTTAAAGCTTTGGCTATGGCCGAATTATTGTAAGGGAGGGATTCCCCTTTTCAAGTTTGAATCGACTTATCTAAGTTTTGGCAAACTTAGTGGCGTCTCCATTGCTAGCAAAACACTACAAGGATTCATCTTAAAGGTTCTCAAGGGCAAGTTCTTTGTGGGTCTTCTTTGTGGCCTTGGAAATGTTTTGTTTCTACAAAATCATATTCGCGGTTCTTGGGGTTCTGTCCGTTGCTTGGGGTTTGCTTGGATTTCGAATCCAAGTGGGTTTCTTGTCACGGGGTCTCAATGACCCTATGAAACAAGCTGAAGTTATGAGGTTCTTTCGTGAAGAGAACTTTCTTTATGTGGTTTAGTTAAAACTAAGGTGAAAGATATTAATTTTGTGACTGTTTCCCGAGCTATAAATCCTTCATTGAAATTTTTTTGCCATCTTGATGTTCTTCCGTTTGGTCGAATTTGGGTGTGTTGGAATCCTAGTGATGTTGATGTGAGCATCATTCGCTCTTCGCTCTCTCAAGCTATACACTGTCGTGTTTCAATGTTTCTTCTCTTTAGAGCTGTGCGGTTTTTGTGGTCTATGGTGAGTGTGATTATGAGAGGCGTCGGGAACTTTGGATGACTTACTTGCTAATGGTAGTGATTTTGATGCTTCTCTGTGGTTAGTTATAGGTTACTTCAACATGATTCGGTCTACCTCTGAGCATAGTGGCGGTCTTTTGTCGTGGTCTTCTTGGAAGGGAATTTGGGTTGTTGCTTAGGCCAGACTGGTTTAGATGATCTTCAGTTCTCTGGTTTTCGCTTTACGTGGTTTAATAATCAGTTTGTGACATGATCCAGGCAGACAACAAACCAAATGACGCATTACAAGTACCAGAAGGGCCAATTACGAGGCAGAGGACCAAAAGACTCAGAGAAGCAATGGCGGGATTAGTTCAGAGTTTTATGGCCGGCTGCAACCAACAAATAGAGGCGCATGTGGGCTTCGATGGAAAGGGCCCAAAGCCATTTCACTTGGCCCAAATCAGTTTAGAATAAAGCTTTTTAGGCTTTTAAAGACTTAAAGACTTGATATTTGTGTAATTTCGTTTTTAGGGGCATTATTGTCTTTATGCCTTTAGGGTTTCTTTTTGTAACAATATTTAAGCTTACTTTCTTCTTCATTTGAGGAACCAACGAATTTGTAAACTCAAAAAGCTTAAAGCTTTGGCTATGGCCGAATTATTGTAAGGGAGGGATTCCCCTTTTCAAGTTTGAATCGACTTATCTAAGTTTTGGCAAACTTAGTGGCGTCTCCATTGCTAGCAAAACACTACAAGGATTCATCTTAAAGGTTCTCAAAGGCAAGTTCTTTGTGGGTCTTCTTTGTGGCCTTGGAAAGGTTTTGTTTCTACAAAATCATATTCGCGGTTCTTGGGGTTCTGTCCGTTGCTTGGGATTTGCTTGGATTTCGAATCCAAGTGGGTTTCTTGTCACGGGGTCTCAATGACCCTATGAAACAAGCTGAAGTTATGAGGTTCTTTCGTGAAGAGAAACTTTCTTTGTGTGGTTTAGTTAAAACTAAGGTGAAAGATATTAATTTTGTGACTGTTTCCCGAGCTATAAATCCTTCATTGAAATTTTTTTGCCATCTTGATGTTCTTCCGTTTGGTCGAATTTGGGTGTGTTGGAATCCTAGTGATGTTGATGTGAGCATCATTCGCTCTTCGCCTCAAGCTATACACTGTCGTGTTTCACATGTTTCTTCTCTTTAGAGCTGTGCGGTTTTTGTGGTCTATGGTGAGTGTGATTATGAGAGGCGTCGGGAACTTTGGGATGACTTACTTGCTAATGGTAGTGATTTTGATGCTTCTCTGTGGTTAGTTATAGGTTACTTCAACATGATTCGGTCTACCTCTGAGCATAGTGGCGGTCTTTTGTCGTGGTCTTCTTGGATGGGAAGATTTGGGTTGTTGCTTAGGCCAGACTGGTTTAGATGATCTTCAGTTCTCTGGTTTTCGCTTTACGTGGTTTAATAATCAGGTTGTGACATGATCCAGGCAGACAACAAACCAAATGACGCATTACAAGTACCAGAAGGGCCAATTACGAGGCAGAGGACCAAAAGACTCAGAGAAGCAATGGCGGGATTAGTTCAGAGTTTTATGGCCGGCTGCAACCAACAAATAGAGGCGCATGTGGGCTTCGATGGAAAGGGCCCAAAGCCATTTCACTTGGCCCAAATCAGTTTAGAATAAAGCTTTTTAGGCTTTTAAAGACTTAAAGACTTGATATTTGTGTAATTCGTTTTTAGGGGCATTATTGTCTTTATGCCTTTAGGGTTTCTTTTTGTAACAATATTTAAGCTTACTTTCTTCTTCATTTGAGGAACCAACGAATTTGTAAACTCAAAAAGCTTAAAGCTTTGGCTATGGCCGAATTATTGTAAGGGAGGGATTCCCCTTTTCAAGTTTGAATCGACTTATCTAAGTTTTGGCAAACTTAGTGGCGTCTCCATTGCTAGCAAAACACTACAAGGATTCATCTTAAAGGTTCTCAAGGGCAAGTTCTTTGTGGGTCTTCTTTGTGGCCTTGGAAAGGTTTTGTTTCTACAAAATCATATTCGCGGTTCTTGGGGTTCTGTCCGTTGCTTGGGGTTTGCTTGGATTTCGAATCCAAGTGGGTTTCTTGTCACGGGGTCTCAATGACCCTATGAAACAAGCTGAAGTTATGAGGTTCTTTCGTGAAGAGAAACTTTCTTTATGTGGTTTAGTTAAAACTAAGGTGAAAGATATTAATTTTGTGACTGTTTCCCGAGCTATAAATCCTTCATTGAAATTTTTTTGCCATCTTGATGTTCTTCCGTTTGGTCGAATTTGGGTGTGTTGGAATCCTAGTGATGTTGATGTGAGCATCATTCGCTCTTCGCCTCAAGCTATACACTGTCGTGTTTCACATGTTTCTTCTCTTTAGAGCTGTGCGGTTTTTGTGGTCTATGGTGAGTGTGATTATGAGAGGCGTCGGGAACTTTGGGATGACTTACTTGCTAATGGTAGTGATTTTGATGCTTCTCTGTGGTTAGTTATAGGTTACTTCAACATGATTCGGTCTACCTCTGAGCATAGTGGCGGTCTTTTGTCGTGGTCTTCTTGGAAGGGAAGATTTGGGTTGTTGCTTAGGCCAGACTGGTTTAGATGATCTTCAGTTCTCTGGTTTTCGCTTTACGTGGTTTAATAATCAGGTTGTGACATGATCCAGGCAGACAACAAACCAAATGACGCATTACAAGTACCAGAAGGGCCAATTACGAGGCAGAGGACCAAAAGACTCAGAGAAGCAATGGCGGGATTAGTTCAGAGTTTTATGGCCGACTGCAACCAACAAATAGAGGCGCGCATGTGGGCTTCGATGGAAAGGGCCCAAAGCCATTTCACTTGGCCCAAATCAGTTTAGAATAAAGCTTTTTAGGCTTTTAAAGACTTAAAGACTTGATATTTGTGTAATTTCGTTTTTAGGGGCATTATTGTCTTTATGCCTTTAGGGTTTCTTTTTGTAACAATATTTAAGCTTACTTTCTTCTTCATTTGAGGAACCAACGAATTTGTAAACTCAAAAAGCTTAAAGCTTTGGCTATGGCCGAATTATTGTAAGGGAGGGATTCCCCTTTTCAAGTTTGAATCGACTTATCTAAGTTTTGGCAAACTTAGTGGCGTCTCCATTGCTAGCAAAACACTACAAGGATTCATCTTAAAGGTTCTCAAGGGCAAGTTCTTTGTGGGTCTTCTTTGTGGCCTTGGAAAGGTTTTGTTTCTACAAAATCATATTCGCGGTTCTTGGGGTTCTGTCCGTTGCTTGGGGTTTGCTTGGATTTCGAATCCAAGTGGGTTTCTTGTCACGGGGTCTCAATGACCCTATGAAACAAGCTGAAGTTATGAGGTTCTTTCGTGAAGAGAAACTTTCTTTGTGTGGTTTAGTTAAAACTAAGGTGAAAGATATTAATTTTGTGACTGTTTCCCGAGCTATAAATCCTTCATTGAAATTTTTTTGCCATCTTGATGTTCTTCCGTTTGGTCGAATTTGGGTGTGTTGGAATCCTAGTGATGTTGATGTGAGCATCATTCGCTCTTCGCCTCAAGCTATACACTGTCGTGTTTCACATGTTTCTTCTCTTTAGAGCTGTGCGGTTTTTTTGGTCTATGGTGAGTGTGATTATGAGAGGCGTCGGGAACTTTGGGATGACTTACTTGCTAATGGTAGTGATTTTGATGCTCTCTGTGGTTAGTTATAGGTTACTTCAACATGATTCGGTCTACCTCTGAGCATAGTGGCGGTCTTTTGTCGTGGTCTTCTTGGAAGGGAAGATTTGGGTTGTTGCTTAGGCCAGACTGGTTTAGATGATCTTCAGTTCTCTGGTTTTTTCGCTTTACGTGGTTTAATAATCAGGTTGTGACATGATCCAGGCAGACAACAAACCAAATGACGCATTACAAGTACCAGAAGGGCCAATTACGAGGCAGAGGACCAAAAGACTCAGAGAAGCAATGGCGGGATTAGTTCAGAGTTTTATGGCCGGCTGCAACCAACAAATAGAGGCGCATGTGGGCTTCGATGGAAAGGGCCCAAAGCCATTTCACTTGGCCCAAATCAGTTTAGAATAAAGCTTTTTAGGCTTTTAAAGACTTAAAGACTTGATATTTGTGTAATTTCGTTTTTAGGGGCATTATTGTCTTTATGCCTTTAGGGTTTCTTTTTGTAACAATATTTAAGCTTACTTTCTTCTTCATTTGAGGAACCAACGAATTTGTAAACTCAAAAAGCTTAAAGCTTTGGCTATGGCCGAATTATTGTAAGGGAGGGATTCCCCTTTTCAAGTTTGAATCGACTTATCTAAGTTTTGGCAAACTTAGTGGCGTCTCCATTGCTAGCAAAACACACAAGGATTCATCTTAAAGGTTCTCAAGGGCAAGTTCTTTGTGGGTCTTCTTTGTGGCCTTGGAAAGGTTTTGTTTCTACAAAATCATATTCGCGGTTCTTGGGGTTCTGTCCGTTGCTTGGGGTTTGCTTGGATTTCGAATCCAAGTGGGTTTCTTGTCACGGGGTCTCAATGACCCTATGAAACAAGCTGAAGTTATGAGGTTCTTTCGTGAAGAGAAACTTTCTTTGTGTGGTTTAGTTAAAACTAAGGTGAAAGATATTAATTTTGTGACTGTTTCCCGAGCTATAAATCCTTCATTGAAATTTTTTTGCCATCTTGATGTTCTTCCTTTGGTCGAATTTGGGTGTGTTGGAATCCTAGTGATGTTGATGTGAGCATCATTCGCTCTTCGCCTCAAGCTATACACTGTCGTGTTTCACATGTTTCTTCTCTTTAGAGCTGTGCGGTTTTTGTGGTCTATGGTGAGTGTGATTATGAGAGGCGTCGGGAACTTTGGGATGACTTACTTGCTAATGGTAGTGATTTTGATGCTTCTCTGTGGTTAGTTATAGGTTACTTCAACATGATTCGGTCTACCTCTGAGCATAGTGGCGGTCTTTTGTCGTGGTCTTCTTGGAAGGGAAGATTTGGGTTGTTGCTTAGGCCAGACTGGTTTAGATGATCTTCAGTTCTCTGGTTTTCGCTTTACGTGGTTTAATAATCAGGTTGTGACATGATCCAGGCAGACAACAACCAAATGACGCATTACAAGTACCAGAAGGGCCAATTACGAGGCAGAGGACCAAAAGACTCAGAGAAGCAATGGCGGGATTAGTTCAGAGTTTTATGGCCGGCTGCAACCAACAATAGAGGCGCATGTGGGCTTCGATGGAAAGGGCCCAAAGCCATTTCACTTGGCCCAAATCAGTTTAGAATAAAGCTTTTTAGGCTTTTAAAGACTTAAAGACTTGATATTTGTGTAATTTCGTTTTTAGGGGCATTATTGTCTTTATGCCTTTAGGGTTTCTTTTTGTAACAATATTTAAGCTTACTTTCTTCTTCATTTGAGGAACCACAACGAATTTGTAAACTCAAAAAGCTTAAAACTTTGGCTATGGCCGAATTATTGTAAGGGAGGGATTCCCCTTTTCAAGTTTGAATCGACTTATCTAAGTTTTGGCAAACTTAGTGGCGTCTCCATTGCTAGCAAAACACTACAAGGATTCATCTTAAAGGTTCTCAAGGGCAAGTTCTTTGTGGGTCTTCTTTGTGGCCTTGGAAAGGTTTTGTTTCTACAAAATCATATTCGCGGTTCTTGGGGTTCTGTCCGTTGCTTGGGGTTTGCTTGGATTTCGAATCCAAGTGGGTTTCTTGTCACGGGGTCTCAATGACCCTATGAAACAAGCTGAAGTTATGAGGTTCTTTCGTGAAGAGAAACTTTCTTTGTGTGGTTTAGTTAACTAAGGTGAAATATTAATTTTGTGACTGTTTCCGAGCTATAAATCCTTCATTGAAATTTTTTTGCCATCTTGATGTTCTTCCTTTTGGTCGAATTTGGGTGTGTTGGAATCCTAGTGATGTTGATGTGAGCATCATTCGCTCTTCGCCTCAAGCTATACACTGTCGTGTTTCACATGTTTCTTCTCTTTAGAGCTGTGCGGTTTTTGTGGTCTATGGTGAGTGTGATTATGAGAGGCGTCGGGAACTTTGGGATGACTTACTTGCTAATGGTAGTGATTTTGATGCTTCTCTGTGGTTAGTTATAGGTTACTTCAACATGATTCGGTCTACCTCTGAGCATAGTGGCGGTCTTTTGTCGTGGTCTTCTTGGATGGGAAGATTTGGGTTGTTGCTTAGGCCAGACTGGTTTAGATGATCTTCAGTTCTCTGGTTTTCGCTTTACGTGGTTTAATAATCAGGTTGTGACATGATCCAGGCAGACAACAAACCAAATGACGCATTACAAGTACCAGAAGGGCCAATTACGAGGCAGAAGGACCAAAAACTCAGAGAAGCAATGGCGGGATTAGTTCAGAGTTTTATGGCCGGCTGGCCTTGCACCAACAAATAGAGGCGCATGTGGGCTTCGATGGAAAGGGCCCAAAGCCATTTCACTTGGCCCAAATCAGTTTAGAATAAAGCTTTTTAGGCTTTTAAAGACTTAAAGACTTGATATTTGTGTAATTTCGTTTTTAGGGGCATTATTGTCTTTATGCCTTTAGGGTTTCTTTTTGTAACAATATTTAAGCTTACTTTCTTCTTCATTTGAGGAACCAACGAATTTGTAAACTCAAAAAGCTTAAAGCTTTGGCTATGGCCGAATTATTGTAAGGGAGGGATTCCCCTTTTCAAGTTTGAATCGACTTATCTAAGTTTTGGCAAACTTAGTGGCGTCTCCATTGCTAGCAAAACACTACAAGGATTCATCTTAAAGGTTCTCAAGGGCAAGTTCTTTGTGGGTCTTCTTTGTGGCCTTGGAAAGGTTTTGTTTCTACAAAATCATATTCGCGGTTCTTGGGGTTCTGTCCGTTGCTTGGGGTTTGCTTGGATTTCGAATCCAAGTGGGTTTCTTGTCACGGGGTCTCAATGACCCTATGAAACAAGCTGAAGTTATGAGGTTCTTTCGTGAAGAGAAACTTTCTTGTGTGGTTTAGTTAAAACTAAGGTGAAAGATATTAATTTTGTGACTGTTTCCCGAGCTATAAATCCTTCATTGAAATTTTTTTGCCATCTTGATGTTCTTCCGTTGGGTCGAATTTGGGTGTGTTGGAATCCTAGTGATGTTGATGTGAGCATCATTCGCTCTTCGCCTCAAGCTATACACTGTCGTGTTTCACATGTTTCTTCTCTTTAGAGCTGTGCGGTTTTTGTGGTCTATGGTGAGTGTGATTATGAGAGGCGTCGGGAACTTTGGGATGACTTACTTGCTAATGGTAGTGATTTTGATGCTTCTCTGTGGTTAGTTATAGGTTACTTCAACATGATTCGGTCTACCTCTGAGCATAGTGGCGGTCTTTTGTCGTGGTCTTCTTGGAAGGGAAGATTTGGGTTGTTGCTTAGGCCAGACTGGTTTAGATGATCTTCAGTTCTCTGGTTTTCGCTTTACGTGGTAATAATCAGGTTGTGACATGATCCAGGCAGACAACAAACCAAATGACGCATTACAAGTACCAGAAGGGCCAATTACGAGGCAGAGGACCAAAAGACTCAGAGAAGCAATGGCGGGATTAGTTCAGAGTTTTATGGCCGGCTGCAACCAACAAATAGAGGCGCATGTGGGCTTCGATGGAAAGGGCCCAAAGCCATTTCACTTGGCCCAAATCAGTTTAGAATAAAGCTTTTTAGGCTTTTAAAGACTTAAAGACTTGATATTTGTGTAATTTCGTTTTTAGGGGCATTATTGTCTTTATGCCTTTAGGGTTTCTTTTTGTAACAATATTTAAGCTTACTTCTCTTCTTTCATTTGAGGAACCAACGAATTTGTAAACTCAAAAAGCTTAAAGCTTTGGCTATGGCCGAATTATTGTAAGGGAGGGATTCCCCTTTTCAAGTTTGAATCGACTTATCTAAGTTTTGGCAAACTTAGTGGCGTCTCCATTGCTAGCAAAACACTACAAGGATTCATCTTAAAGGTTCTCAAGGGCAAGTTCTTTGTGGGTCTTCTTTGTGGCCTTGGAAGGTTTTTTTTCTACAAAATCATATTCGCGGTTCTTGGGGTTCTGTCCGTTGCTTGGGGTTTGCTTGGATTTCGAATCCAAGTGGGTTCCTTGTCTTTTGGTATCTAGAGCTCAGGGTTCCAAGGTCTGATTTTTCTATCTTTCCTTTTGTTTGATTCTGTTTTTCTCTGTTCTTTGTTATTTTCGTTTCAGTTCTTGTTGGATCTTGTTTCTGTTTTTTTTTTGTTTTGTTTATTTCTGGATCTGTTTTTGGTGTGTTTGTTCTTTGTTATTTTCGTTTCAGTCCTTGTTGGATCTTGATTCTGTTTTTGTTTTGTTTATTTCTGGATTGTTTTTGGTGTGTTCTGCATATCAGTTCATTCCAGTTGCATATCAGTTCATCTTCATCACTTTTTTCCAGTTCTGGGCTTCTGTTCTGTTCTTCCTATCAGTTCGTCATAGTCAATCTGTTCTTTAGCATATGTTAAAGAAATAAGCATGTTCTTTGGCGGCTGTGTGTTTTGTTTCTAAAAACCCTAGTGAAGTGTGAAATCAGACCCTGAAAAACTAAGTGAAGTCTGAAATCAGACCCTGAAATCATAGCTTCTGAAATCAGACCTAAAACGTAACCTTTGAAATCTGCCTCTGAAATCAGACCCTGAAATCATAGCTTCTGAAATCAGACCCTGAAACGTAACCTTTGAAATCTGCCTCTGAAATCAGACTCTGAGTTCAGACCTTGAAACTTAACAATTGAATCAGACTCTGAGATCAGACCCTGAAACTTAGCCTCTGAAATCATACCCATACCAGTAACCTCTGAAATCAGACCCTGACCAGTAACCTCTGAAAATTAGCCTCTGAAATCAGACCCATACCAGTAACCTCTGAAATCAGACCCTAACCAGTAACCTCTGGAAATTAGCCTCTGAATTCAGACCCTTATTCGACTCTGAAATCAGACACTGACCAACAGCCTCTGAATTCAGACCCTGGATTCAGACCATCATCAGACTCTGAAATCAGGATTTGAAAACCAACCTCTGAAATCAGAACCTAAATCAGCCTCTGAAATCAAAACCACATTTAGCATCTGACGTTATCAAAAAAAAAAAAAAAAAAAGGGACTTGAGTGATAGTGATCACTTGAGCAGAAAAAAAACAAAACAAACACAAAAAAGAATGCAAAATATGTTACGTGTATGCATGCATGCATGAATGAATTTCCTATTCCGCTGGGTTAGGTCTTCCGCCAATTCTCCAGGTGATTGCTCAGTCTTCTCTCTGGTCTCATGACTCAATATCTTGTTATACTTCTTATTCACGGGGTGGCAGACTAGTCGCCCCCAGTCTTGGTTAGCTTTCTACTCTCCACTGTTTACAATTGGTCAAGATGAACCACATGGTGGGGCCCTCCATATCATCATACTATGCTACGAAATAGTCCCAATAGTTATACATATCATTGTCCTCAAAGAATGCTCAGTAATGAAACCAGAGAACCTTCAAAACATTCGATGCAACTCAAATCCAAGTCTTTGAACAAATGATCTATGCCAGACTCAAAGTGTGTGTGTGCAAAGGTTCTTTCACAGCTTAATCCTTAGGTAAGCTAACTCGATGATTTCGTTTCAAAAAATCAGGATCGATGGGTCAAACCAACCTAGATGTCTCAATTATGCTTGCAGTTGCTTTTCTGTGCTCCATATGGTAAGGTTTTATTTCTCTTTTGTCTCTTTCTTTTTTTCTTTTCATTTTGAACTTCTTTTTTCTTTTCTTTTCTTTTTTTTTCTTTTCAACACACCTACCCTTTAAGGTAGCATTTCTCCTCATGGTGGTCCTAATACTCGCCCATGGGTAGCTTCACGCTTATCAGTTATCAGTGGTTCAATTCTTTTTTAGAGACTTTTCTTTTATTTTCAACCATACCGCACATCATAACACAAGCAAGTCAGGATAGACATCTAAGGAAACGGTCATTCACCGACCTACAAACTTTTTCAACTAGTCATCTTGCCAACTACTCAGGTTTTCACCGCTAAGAACCTATATTTAAGTGCTTACGAGTCTAACATAGATCAATTACTCAAAGCATCAGATAAAAACACATCAAGAGTTTATCGTTTCTAAGATGTCATCCTAAAGCAAACAATTTCATTATGGGACTTATGTCTAACTATCAAAGACTAAAAACAAACAATTTTTTTTTTCTTTTCTCTTTTTTTTTTCTTTTTTGTTTTTTCCCTTTTTTCTGAAGGCCCCCCAATGGTCTTTCTATCCCTGCCAAAAAAATCTCTTCTGTTTCTCGGTTTCCTTTTCTCCAATATCCATGTTTGCTAAACTCTTCTTGACAAGTCTTTTTTTTTCTAACCCAACGGATATCTATGATGGCTTTTAAGACACATAGGTTAACATGATGCATGTATGCATGAGATGCATAAGATGCGTGCGATGCATGGAATATATAAGTCGGCCCATTATCATTTTAAAGCATTCAATCATACTATTGTGCGGTGCAAACTTGTCCCAGTTGAAAAGGCCCACACAAGTTTACACTTTGCGATAACATGGCTAAACAACTTCAAATGATACGAGGCCTAAACACAAAATGGCCCATCGACATTTTAGAAGCTTTTGGCCCAATTGCCATAAAGCACAGACTCATCCCAGTTTAAATGGCCCAACAAGCCCATACCTCATGACAAAAAGTCCAACTGAATCCAAATGACGATGGTCCTAAACGCAAACATAAAGGAATAGTCTCTATTAGTCCTACAACTACGGTTCACTTGTGGGTTTACGGGAGTGTAGACAAAGGCTCTCGCTGGTGAAGGATTGCCCACAACTAGGACTCCTCACTCAAGGGTTCAAGCGACCAAGTGAGTGCACCTTTTTTATACCTTACGGTACGTGCCAACGAGCTATGGTGCGTGACTGACTGTCAAATGAATTTCCCGTTGTAGATTCCCCAGAGGGAGGGTGGAGCGAACTCTCTTAAATACCCAAGCCTCTTAGGCTCTTATCGCTTGGTGACAGGAATAAACAACGAGTCCTCCGAATTAGTCCATCACGGTAGGCTACTAGTACATGATTATCTAGGTGCCTTCACAGCTTTTCCTTATAGAAAGGTAGTGAATGAAGGAAGACACCAACCATTACCTAGCCTTAAAAGTGCCTTTGATTAAACCCCTTTCAACCTACGGTAGACACAGTTAACTAAAGCACAAATCATAATTATTACAAGAATTTTTTTCGGGGCCAATTCTCTATCCCCAGTGGAGTCGCCAGACTGTAGGACACATGACTTGACGACGTTGTTCTAGGCTCGCGGCCTAGTTGGGAGTACGAAATAACATGGAGTCGCCCCCGGTGTGAACCGGGACAAAGATTTAAGGCCGCACTCACCCCTCGCAAGGGAAGACCTCAAACTGTTGGGTTCGGAATGGTCCCTTACTTATGTCACTTGTGATGATATAATTGTGCAATAAATCAACCGAGTCTACTCAATAATCAAGCTCAAGGGTACTTAGATCTAATATGCATTCGTCAAAATAAATCCTATTCTAAGTTGCATGCTTGAAAGTAAGTCTTTAAACGGAAACACATAAAATCCCACATTGAGCATATTGAGCCATTAAACCGAAATAAACAAACAACTATTTAAACATTAATCATAAACTAAACGAAACATCATGCATAAAGAAAAAGAATAAAGAAACAACATGCCTAAATAACATAATCATGATTTAAAAATTAAATAATAAACTAAACTAAATCATGCTTTAAACAATAAATAAACAACCTACGAATTATAACATGCTCAAATATAAATTTGGACGAGACAAAACATGTGTCTCTTAAGTGGTACGTGGCGTGTATCCCGAGTGCAGACCGCAATACCGTCCATTCGGAATCGGCTACAGAATTTACGTCCGGGTTTCCATCCGATATACCACAAAAGGGAACACATACTCCGCTCATCCAATAATCACATCATGCCTCAAACGACTCTCATGCGATAATACTTTCAAAATAAATAAAAAAAACAAAAGAAGATAAGTGAAAAGGTGCCCTCAGGTCTAACCTCTTTTGTCGTCTCACGAGAGGGCGTTACACGGCCGTCGGAAGGGAGAATACTCCGTAACTTTTCTGGTTCACTAATCCAACATTTTTCCTCGCTGTTTCGCTGTTCGGGTTGCTATTTTAACTCCGTTTCGCTGCTGTTTTAGGGGTATTTTCTGGTCAATGTTTTGGGTTAATTCGGGGACTGTTTTGGGCAGTTTTTAGGTGCAGTTTTGGAGGTATTTTGCGGCAGTTTTCAGTGGTGTTGTGGGGTAGTTTGTGGGGTTGATTTAGTGCAGTTTTCAGGACGTTTTGCGCTATTTAAGGGACTGTTTTCACGGCAAAATCTGGACTGTTTGGGGCAGTTAGTTGCGGCAGTTTTGGGTGTAAAATGGAAGCAGTTTTGTGAAGTAATTTGAGGGTTTCAGGGCTGTGTTTGAAGGGGGGCTGCTAAGGACGTCTGGTGTGATGGTGTGTTGAAGCTATGAGTTGGTCGTTGCTGTGTTTTTTAGGGTTAGTGAGTGGGGCTAGTTTGGCTTCGTGGAGATAATGATGTGGTATGCGTGAGTCAGAATTTTTAGTGTGGGCGTGGATTGAGCGTGAAGGAGGCTGGCTTATGCGTGCAGTTGGTGAGTGCGTGGAGATAAGTTGGTGGACGTGGAGAGAGGGTCAACTGAGTCCGTGAGGGCTAGGTGGCAGTGTGTGTGCAATTTGTGCGTGGCCGTGTAGCTATGAGTCTGCTGCTCGCGTGAATTGTTTGAGTGGGTCTGCTTTGTTTGTTTGTGAGGCAGCGTGAGTGGCTTGGAGAAGGGTTGAAGTGACGAGTGGGCTGCTGGCTGGAAGGGCAATTGGTGTGAGTGGGTGATAGTTGTTTGCGTGATTAAGGTTTGTGGGATGAATTGAAGGCAGTGTGGGGTGGCGTTAATTGAAGGAGCAAGGGCAGGCCGAAGGGCGTGTGGGCGAGAAGCAAGGGCAGGTGGCGACGTGGGTGATGGCTGGCCCGTGAGGTGATGCGTGCGTGCTTGTGTTTGTCATTTTGTTTCTTGTTATTGCTCTCAGTCTTGGCCTAGGTGGTGTGATGTCTGATTGTCTTGGATGTGTTTATTGAGAAGGAGAGAGGAGGCCGTGTAAGTAAAGAGAGGGAAGAGCTGTGTCAAGAAGGAGAGACGAGAGGGGGTGAAGAGAGAGAGAGAGGGCTGCAGATCGTGAGTATGTGTTAGGGTTTTTTTGTGTTATTTTCGAGTGAGAGAGTCCAAGGGAAGCCTAGGGTTGCAATTTGAGTTATTTTTATAGTGAGGGGTATTAGGGTTTGTGCATGGTTTTAATAGGAAACAAAATCAATTAATTAACAAAAGGATATATTCAATTCAATTATTTAAGGAAAGGATGACTGTAGTTTTGGTGGGGGAATATTTTAAAATTGGTGAGTGATTTATTTTTAAATTGGTGAGTGAATTATTAAATTATGAATGAATTTATTTTGATTTGATTTAATTTAATTTCATTTAATTTAATTTATGAATGTGATTTAATTAATTTATTTAACTTTAATTTAATTTGTTTTAATTTGTGACATGTATTTTAAATGTTTTAATTATTTAATTGTGAGATGTGATTAATGGGTTTGGTGTGTTTTAAAATAGAGGTCCAACAAGCGAACCCGAAGCGAAACAAGCGAGTTAAATCCGACCAAATTTCCAATTTTTCCCTTACGACGTCCGTTTCTTGCGGCTTTCACAATCAAAGAGATAGTGTCTCCATACGAGACTCATTATCGGGCTATATGCAAAAAATGCAGTGCCTACACATGTCATGTCCTTAACTTATGTGTTCAAGACGGTCTCTAAAATTATTATCATTTTTCCTTGATCCTATTAAAATGACACTAATTGTATTTGGTCATATTCTCAAGTTAGGAGATAATGGACGAATTTTTGTAAAATAAATGGTATTAAACCGATTAATTTCTAAGAGATGTTCCAACACGTTGGAATTCAACTTATTTTCTTTGATGTCAAGAATTTCAATACAAAGATGCATTATGTAGTTTTTTTAAGTTTTTAATGAATCTACTTTAACTTTTAGCGGTGTTTATTATCCAACAACACATTTATTTCTTCTTGAAAGTTTGAATATTGTTGGTGCTCTCGATGATCATGCTGAAAGTAGCGATCCTAATGATTTTGTTTGTTAGAAGCCAATACTGTTATGAAGGTAAAATGGTTGAATTATTTTAGAGATATTCCTTTACTTTATCTTATTGCTGCTGTTTTTTATCCTAGATTTAAATTAGAAGGTTTGAATGGTGCTTTACAAGCTTACTATGGTTATTTAGGAATATTAGATGAAATTGATATTACAAGAATAATGACGAAATTAAGAAATGATTAATTGAGTTATTTAATGATTATATTGTAAGATATAACTATGAACATTAGGTGAATCTAGTAGTAGCGAACTGGTAATTCAAACAAGACTTAGCGCATGGGATCGTTGGTTATTGCAACGAAATAAAAAAGCTAGGGATACGACAACTAATAACCCCGAATTAGATAATTATTTATCTACAAATTTTGAGTTTCCTACTGAAAGTTTAGTTAGTAAAAATTTTAACATCCTTGACTGGTGGAACCGACATCAAAATATATATCATATTTTATCAATTATTGTTAAAGAGATATTGGCAGCACCTATTTCCATCATTGCGGTTGAGCAAGCCTTCAGCTTGGGAGGTAATATATTGGAAGCTAGATGATCTTCATTACATCCAAGCACTCTAGAAGCAACAGCTTGTGTGGATGATTGGATTCGAGCTGATCTGAGACAACAAGAAGATGCCCCTATGATTTTGAAGATTTGTTCGATAATGCATCTGCAACAAGTGCAAGCGGAACCGGAGCTGAGGATCAACCGATAATGAGGATTGATAATTATAAAATTATAAATTTACAAAAGGGAAATATCTTAAAATTATAATGGAACTACGTTAGCTTTGATTCCTCACCCCTGAAGGATACGTAGGCAACTTAAATTTTTAAAAATTAAGCTCAAGCTCTTCAATGTAATAATTTTATTTATTTATTAAATTAATCTCGTTTATTTTAATTTTTTTTCAAATTTTTTTAAAAAAAAAAGTTCGGAAACCGGATACGTAGGCAACTTGTGGAACCGGAAACCTGCCGGTTCGGTTCGGTTCCGAACCGGAACCGAACCGCCGCCGGGTCTAGTGAGAGGGTTGGATGCTCTGTTGGTGAGGAGTTGGTGTGCAAGAGGGGCTGTTTTGTCTTATCCCTGTGATGCCAGGTTGTGAACAATCGTTGTAATGGTATGAGTGTTGTTGCTGGTGGTGTCGTAGGTATGGATGAAATTGGCAGTTGGGAATCTAGGACCGTGATGCCGTTCCCTTAGTATGACCGAGGTAGTGAAGGTTCTGTCTGTTAATGCTTCTGATGCTTGTCTAGTTGTCGAGTGTTTGAGTGCTCAAGCGACTACACATTCGGGGTTGAGGGCATTAGTTAGGCAGTTAGTACTGGTTTAGATGCTGTCAAGGCAGCCCCTATTCAATCCAAGTCTCCTGGTTGGGTGCAGAAGGTTCCTTGAGTTATGCAAAAGTGTTGAATGGTTTCGACGTGGCAGCTATTATTGATCCGGTGTCTATTCAACTACCTTACGTTTGTTTCAACCGAACTTTGTTGATTGACGGGTTTATGTGTGTCATCCTTTAGAGGTTGCTGAGAAAGGAAATGTCTTTTGGCGTAGTACATTAGTTGGGTATTTTGTTGGAAAGAGGCTACCGTTTCAAATTTTTAACTCTATTGCTCACAAGATATGGGGAAGGTTTGGCTTACGGGAGGTTATGACCTCAGTAAATGGTTTCTTTCTATTTAGATTGCCAGTTTTCAAGAAGCGTGTGCGGTTTTGGACAAAGCTCTGTTGCATATGGCTAATAGGCCGCTGGTTCTCAAGCATTGGCAACCGAGTTTACCTTTGACCAATGAGGACATTCATAAAGTTTCTGTGTAGGTCGACTTTACAATTGCCCTTTGAGTACTGGATTGCTGGGGCACTTAGTTTTATGTCTAGTGCAGTTGGTTGCCCTCTCCATGCTGACCATATCATCATTTCCAAGAAACGGCTTAGCTTTGCTCGAGTTTGTGTTGAAATTGATGCTCGGAAGACCTGGTTGAGGATTTTGACCTCTAGTGTTCTAATGGTATGTGGTTAAGAGTTATGGTATAATTTGAGTGGGTTCCTCTGAAATGTACCACCTGTGAGGTTTTTGGTCATTCGCTGAAATCTTGCCCTAGGAAGGCTCCCAGTAAGGAGGAGAGTAAGCCATCTCATACCTGGGTTCCTAGACCACCACTCCTTCTACGGTTGTAGCTATTCAGGATATGGCAGTTAAGGATAGAGAGGGTGCCTGGATTTTGGTATCTAAGAAGAAGAGTGGTAAGGCTGCAGTTCTGGCTACTCCTGTTAAGACGGGTGGGGTTGTAATCTCGGGTGATGCCGCTGATAGGGTTCTTGTTCTGGGTGAATGCTCTTCCAAGAGTTTGGAATCGGTTCTGGTTGTTACTCATGTGCCAGTTGGCACTTCTAAGGAAGCTGTTGTAGAGGTTGTGGATAAGAGGGAGGAGGGTGAATGCACTCCTATTGCTAAACTGCCTACTAGGGATCTTTCTGAGATTGATCTAGCTGAGATTCTGCTTGTTACATATTGTGAATCGCCCTATTCCTAATGGTAACATGCTAGTTGTTAAGGCCATAAACTTTTTGGAGAAAAAGAAGCGCTGGATCATGGTAACAAGCCTAAGAAGGGCTCAGGTGGTAAGAGGAGTCAGAAACGTCAATCCCCGAAAGGGGGCAGACGGCGATGATTTGCTTGGGTGGGTGTTTCCTTTCTATCTGGTTTTATGTTTTTGGTTGTTTGAATATTCAGGGTGACATGATCCAGGCAGACAACAAACCAAATGACGCATTACAAGTACCAGAAGGGCCAATTACGAGGCAGAGGACCAAAAGACTCAGAGAAGCAATGGCGGGATTAGTTCAGAGTTTTATGGCTGGCTGCAACCAACAAATAGAGGCGCATGTGGGCTTCGATGGAAAGGGCCCAAAGCCATTTCACTTGGCCCAAATCAGTTTAGAATAAAGCTTTTTAGGCTTTTAAAGACTTAAAGACTTGATATTTGTGTAATTTCGTTTTTAGGGGCATTATTGTCTTTATGCATTTAGGGTTCCTTTTCGTAACAATATTTAAGCTTACTTTCTTCTTCATTTGAGGAACCAACGAATTTGTAAACTCAAAAAGCTTAAAGCTTTGGCTATGGCCGATTATTGTAAGGGAGGGATTCCCCTTTTCAAGTTTGAATCGACTTATCTAAGTTTTGGCAAACTTAGTGGCGTCTCATTGCTAGCAAAACACTACAAGGATTCATCTTAAGGTTCTCAAGGGCAAGTTCTTTGTGGGTGGGTCTTTTGTGGCCTTGGAAAGGTTTTGTTTCTACAAAATCATATTCGCGGTTCTTGGGGTTTGTCCGTTGCTTGGGGTTTGCTTGGATTTCGAATCCAAGTGGGTTTCTTGTCACGGGGTCTCAATGACCTTATGAAACAAGCTGAAGTTATGAGGTTCTTTCGTGAAGAGAAACTTTCTTTGTGTGGTTTAGTTAAAACTAAGGTGAAAGATATTAATTTTGTGACTGTTTCCCGAGCTATAAATCCTTCATTGAAATTTTTTTGCCATCTTGATGTTCTTCCGTTTGGTCGAATTTGGGTGTGTTGGAATCCTAGTGATGTTGATGTGAGCATCATTCGCTCTTCGCCTCAAGCTATACACTGTCGTGTTTCACATGTTTCTTCTCTTTAGAGTTGTGCGGTTTTTTGTGGTCTATGGTGAGTGTGATTATGAGAGGCGTCGGGAACTTTGGGATGACTTACTTGCTAATGGTAGTGATTTTGATGCTTCTCTGTGGTTAGTTATAGGTTACTTCAACATGATTCGGTCTACCTCTGAGCATAGTGGCGGTCTTTTGTCGTGGTCTTCTTGGAAGGGAAGATTTGGGTTGTTGCTTAGCCAGACTGGTTTAGATGATCTTCAGTTCTCTGGTTTTCGCTTTACGTGGTTTAATAATCAGGTTGTGACATGATCCAGGCAGACAACAAACCAAATGACGCATTACAAGTACCAGAAGGGCCAATTACGAGGCAGAGGACCAAAAGACTCAGAGAAGCAATGGCGGGATTAGTTCAGAGTTTTATGGCCGGCTGCAACCAACAAATAGAGGCGCATGTGGGCTTCGATGGAAAGGGCCCAAAGCCATTTCACTTGGCCCAAATCAGTTTAGAATAAAGCTTTTTAGGCTTTTAAAGACTTAAAGACTTGATATTTGTGTAATTTCGTTTTTAGGGGCATTATTGTCTTTATGCCTTTAGGGTTTCTTTTTGTAACAATATTTAAGCTTACTTTCTTCTTCATTTGAGGAACCAACGAATTTGTAAACTCAAAAAGCTTAAAGCTTTGGCTATGGCCGAATTATTGTAAGGGAGGGATTCCCCTTTTCAAGTTTGAATCGACTTATCTAAGTTTTGGCAAACTTAGTGGCGTCTCCATTGCTAGCAAAACACTACAAGGATTCATCTTAAAGGTTCTCAAGGGCAAGTTCTTTGTGGGTCTTCTTTGTGGCCTTGGAAGGGTTTTGTTTCTACAAAATCATATTCGCGGTTCTTGGGGTTATGTCCGTTGCTTGGGGTTTGCTTGGATTTCGTATCCAAGTGGGTTTCTTGTCAGGTTGGTTCTCCAATTTGGCGGAAGCTAGATCGTGTTGTTGCTAATTTCTATTGGGAGTGTCTTTTTCCGGGTTCTGCTGTCAGATTTATGTTGGAATTTATTAAGCATCCCAAGATCATTAAACAAGCATGAAACAAGTGCGAATACAACGAGGGAGTTGCGGAATACTCACATCGATCGGTTGAGCGACGCGGCAATGAACAAAATCTGATTTTTACCTTCTGTTCCTCTCGGCAGTGAGCTGCAATGGCTCCTCCATTTTCGGCTTCAATCATCTTCATCAAGCTCCAAGCTTTGTCAAATGATTCCAAGCTCATGAAGTGAGTTCCCTATCACCTTTGTATGTCTCCTAGAGTGTGCTAGCACCTTAATTTTGCAACAAAATAATCATTTGCTTCCTCTATGGCTCACGGTTTTGGCAAACCAGTGAAGAAGAACAAGAACAGCCCAAAGGGCGTGAAAGAGAGAGATGGAGAAGAAAGAGATAGAGTGTTGTTTGTGTAATTGATTTTTAAAAACATATACACAATTTTGGCTTTCAAAAGTCAAACAATTAAAGCCATAAATGCCAACCACTACATCAATAAATCAATCAATCAATTGTCACATCACTCAAAGTGACATGATTTGACGCTTGATGCGACTAGCGATTTGATGCTTGATTTGACTTGCGTGCCGCACTCGAATTCAAAACGCGAATGCGCTCGTAAATAATCCCGGGCTCGGGCTCGGGTTCGCTAATTCCAAATTAACAAATTTTCCGTTGCGACGTAATTAAATAATTACGCCTAGAGAAATAACTATTCACATCGCTAACGAATTAATTCTAAATTAACTCGTTCGCTCGAATTAAAATCTAATTTTAATTTCGCATCGAAATCCAATTTCGTATAACATATCGAATATATTATTTTATCGATTAATTCCAAATTAATCGTTATCTCTTTTTAAATAATATTTTATCCCAGATAAAATATCTCCATAATTAATCCCAGATTAATAAAGTGCGAGTCATACGTCATCGGTGAATCTTCGGGAAGCGACCCATGAGATCCCCGGATATGTTGGCAGTTGTAGCCATTGCATTTTTGCATGTGAGTCCCTATGATGAGTCTCATTTGGAGGCACTACCTTTTTAGTTGAGGAAGTTGCGGGAAACGGTTGTCGGAAGGGAATCGGTATTTCGTTAAATTTTATCCGCATGTTTAGCTCCAAGCTCGCTCGTTGGACCTCCGTTTTAAAGCACATTTAGCCTAAAAAACCCAGAACCATTTAACCTTGGCCCAAACCCACTCACCAAACCAACACAACACCTAGCCCATCACACTTGGCCCACACGCCCAAGGCCCTCAAAATACAACCCAATTGAATTAAATATTAATTAAATTAAATATTAACTAAATAAAATATTAATTAAGTCATTATACCAAATTAAAATATTGTAACTTCCTAATCCAAAATATTATATACTAAATTAAAGAAAACATTAAATTAAATCATACATAATTAAGATAAATCAAATATTCAACCTTCCTAATTCACCAAAATTTGTCCCCCCAATCAATCAAATCCTTTCCTTTTTTGACACCAAATCCAATCTATTCCTTGTGAGATAAGGGGAAGCCCTAGCCTTTGTCTATATAAACAACCCAAAACCAAAGTCAACCCCCTCTCTAATCTCTCACAATTCACGCCCAAGACACACATCCAAGCCTTCTCTTGCACGCTACAAAGACTTCTCCAAGCCTCATTGCCGTGAACACCATCAACCTCATTCCCTCACCCTACTCCCTTCACGCATAAGCCACTAAACACAGCCTCATTTGGCGCAACTTAAGCCACCTTCACAGCCCCCTAAATCACGCCAGAACAGCCCTAAATACACCCCTAAACCACCATAAAACCCCCTGCAAACAGCCCCTACCTGCACGCCAAAACAGCCCACCAAATCACCTCACTGCAGTCCAAAAAACTGCACTATTTAACCACTAAAACTGCACCTTTTCCGCCACCAAAACAGCAGCTAATACCCTTAAAATAGTCAAGAAAACACCTAAACTAGTAACAAAAAAAAACTGCACTTTTAATCCTTAAAATAATCACAAAAAACTGCACGAACAGCCCTCCAAAACACCCAAAACAGTAGCCTAAATTACCAAACACAGTGACCAAAATACGGCAGCAATACGGCAGCAAAACAATAGTAAAACGGAGTCAAAACAGTAACTTGAGCAGCAAAACAGCGAGGTAAAATGCAAACCAGTGAACCAGAAAAGTTGAGGAGCTTTAACCCTTCCGATCTCCGTGAAACGCGAGTCCGAAAGTCGACAAAAAAGGTTAGACCTGAGGGTATTTTTCACATCCGTTTTCAGTTGTATTTTTATTATTTATTGAGTTTCGTTTGCATGATTATTATGGAGTGATGCATGTTGTGGCCTTTGAATAGATAAAAAATGCATGTATTGTAAAATGATGTATGTTGTGGCCCTTGAATAAAATGAAAAGTGTGTCGCCTCTCGTGGTATATAGGATGGAAACCCGGACATAAATTTCATAGCCGATTCTGAATGGACGGTAGTATGATCTGTACTCGGGATACAACTCCACGTACCACTTGAGTAAACGGCGCATATTTCGTTTTATGTTTCTTTGATTTGTTTATTATTCGCTACTTGATTTTCACATGTTATTTGTTTATGTAATGATGTGATCGAGTGCATGGGCTTAGTAAGTTGGATTAAAGGTCATCTATTTTGAGGGGTTAAAATCCTTTACCACGATGCTTTGCCGCGCCGATTGATGTATATTCGGTTGAATGTAAGATGTGTTCAATCGGGTATACGAAGCCGATATTATTGTCTTTATTTTTTATATGCATGATGTGATCGAGCGCATGGGCTTAGTAAGTTGGATTAAATGTCCCCTATTTTGAGGGGTTAAAACCCTTTACCACGATGCTTTGCCGCGCCGGTTGATGTATATTTGGTTGAATGTAAGATGTGTTCTATCGGGTATACGAAGTCTGATATCATTGTCTTTACTTTTTATATATGTATTGTGTTGATTGCGCATGGGCTTAGTAAGTGCGATTAAAGGTCCTATATTTTGATAGGTTAAAATCCTTTACCACGATGCTTTGCCGCTTTTTTAGCCCGCTATTATTTATTAGATGTCATCTATTCATTCGTTCATGTATGTGTCATGTTGTTTACTGCATTTTGGAGGTCGCTGCTGTGACCCCGTTCGAAGCGTTTCAGAACGCCACACGAACGCATGTTTTCTGTCTGGTCCCGTTCGAACGCGTTATCAAACGCTATACGAATGCGAACCTTCTGTTTACCGTTCGGACGCGTATACGAACGCCGCACGAACGCCCACGGTAAACAAGTCCTCATGTATCACATCACGACATGTCTATCTTAGCATATAGTTTTCTCTTTTTACCTTATGCATTTGTATTACCTCTTTAGTTATCTATTTCTATTATGCGCTTAAGTGTCTTTCCTTAATATGCATGCTTATATGAAGGCTATATGTTTGCGCTTCTGTGTCTACAAATGTGAAATTGTATGTCTTTCGTATGTCAATTTATCTTTATGCATGAATTCGGACATAGATTATATACAAATAGGTTGTATGCAAGCATGAAAATGTGTTATATGTAAACTTAGATATGAGCTTTGTACCTATGCATGCAAACTTAGGAGTAAATTATCCTTGGAAATATGTTGCTTAGGCTTGGTAAGATTATTGCACAAATCATTTTATTACAAGTGGCATAAGTAAGAGACTATTCTGAACCCAATGGTTTGAGGTCTTCCCTTGCGAGGGGTGAGTGCGGCCTTAAATCTTTGTCCCGGTTCACATCGGGTGGCGACTCCATTATTCTTCGATTTAGTCCCCCGCGGGCTACTCCGTACTCCCAACCGGCCACGAGCCCGGAACAGCATGCGTCGCCCAGTTTCTGTGTCCCACAGTCTGGCGACTCCACTGGGGATAGAGAATCGACCCCGAAATAATGTCTTGTAATATTATGATTTGTGCTTTAATTAACTGTGTCTACTGTGAGTTAAAAGGGGTTTAATCAAAGGCATATTGTTTAGGCTGGGTAATGGTTTGGTGTCTTCCTTCACTCACTACCTTTATAGAGGAAAAGCTGTGAAGGCACCTAGATAATCATCTACTTGTAGCCTATTGTGACAGACTAATTTGGAGGACTCGTTGTTTATTCATGTCACCAAGCGATAAGAGCCTAAGAGGCTAGGGCACTTAAGAGAGCCTCGCTCCACCCTCCCTCTGGGGAATCTACAACGGGAAATTCATCTGACAGTCAGTCACACACCATAACTCGTTGGCACGTACTGTAAGGTATAAAAAATGTGCGCTCACTTGGTTGCTCGAACCCTTGAGTGGGGAGACCTAGTTGTGGGTAATCCTTCGCCAGCGAGAGTCTTTGTCTACACTCCCGCAAACCCACACGTAGACCGGTATTGTATGACCTATAGCAACTATTTCCTTGTGCTTGTGGACCATCCTCATTTGGATGCAGTTGGGCTTCTTGTCATAAATGCGATCTTGTTGGGCCATTTAAACTGGGACGAGTTCGTATCCTATGACAATTGGGCCAAAAGCTTCTGAAATGTTGATGGGCCACTCTGTAGAAATTATTTCTGTATGCTTGTGTTTGGGAACATTGCCGTTTGGATCCATTCGGACCTTTTGTCATGGGGTATGAGCTTGTTGGGCCATTTAAACTGGGACAAGAACGTATCTTACGATGATCGGGCCAAAAGCTTCTAAAACGCCAATAGACCATTATATGTTTGTGTGTAGGAACATTATCATTTGGATACGGTTGGGCTTCTTGCCTTGAGATGTGAACTTGTTGGGCCATTTAAACTGGGACGAGTTCACTCCTATGACAGTTGGCCCAAAAGCTTCTAAATGATGATGGGCCAATTGGTGTGAAAATTTTAATAAGTTGATATATTCCTTGTATCACATGCATCTCATTCATTTCATGCATACACGCATCATGTTAATCCTTGTGTCTAAAAGCCATCATAGATTCCCGTTGGGTTGGGGAAGAGTGAAGACTCACTAAAAGACCGGTAAAAAGATAAGAGTACATCCGATAACGAGGTATCCCGGATAGATCAGTTGGAAAATGGTTTCGCCAAGATTACTGAACAGTTACAAACCTTGGCTACTACTGTGGCTAGTATGGTTGTGCCCTGTGCTGGGGGAAATTCTGAGAATGTGAGGCGTGAGGAGCCTCCGAATGGGTTGGGGGATGACATCCCCACTTTTGATGATGATATGGACGAGAATGCCGCAGAGAGAATAACCGGGTCTCAGGCTGAATTACATAAACTTCGTGATCAAGTAGAATCGGTTACCCGCAAGATGAGGGGTAAACATGAAGACTTGTTGGACTATGAGGCGATGACCTTTAAGGAGCAGCTATCGGCTCAGTTTAAAATGCCGGATATAGCCAAGTTTAATGGGACAGGGATCCGAGGGTCTATCTCCGGCAGTATGTATCAGTTATGAGTTCAGTGGGTTTATCGCAGCGTCAAGTACATAAAATGATTGGGATGTCACTTGAGGGGGCGCCGGTAGTGTGGTATCATAGCCTTGAAAGAAAGGTTAAGAAAGATTTGAGGGAATTAGCAGATGCTTTTCTGAAGCAATATGTTACAGACTTGGAGATTGATTTGTCACTCCGAGATTTGGAGAACACTAAGCAGAAGCCGGAAGAGAGCTTTAAAGAATATGTAGATCGCTGGAGGAGCCAGCTTCTGAAAATGCAGACTTGTCCTTCGGAGAAGGACCATATCAAAATGATCATCAAGGGCACCAAGCCCTCTATTTATGGTAAGCTGAGGAGGATGACTTCAGTGATTGTTGATTTTCGACAGTTGAGGGAGACTGTCATAGATATCGAGGAGGAGGAAGCTGAAAATAGAAAGTTTTATAGCCAGAATAGAAGAACTTTTGGGGGGCCTTCTGAGACCAAGCCCGCTACTGCCGAGGTCGCTACCGTCAAGAACAGGGGATTCTCCAATCTTGGTAGACCTTTGTCAAAGGTATTTGAAAAGCTGAAAATGCAAGGACTTCTAAAACCTTTGGAACCTAGGCCATTTCCGAACCCCGTGCCACCGTACCTCAACCTAAACCAATATTGTTACTTCCATCAAGAAAAAGACCATGACACCGACAACTGTACCCGCCTTAGGCATGAGGTCCAAAACCTCATTGACTCCCATAAAATACCCAATCCAGAAAAAGAACAACCCAACACACACATGAACCCTCAACCATAAAGCCACTCAACCACCTAGGCTTCTTGCATTGAGATAAGGGATAACAGTGAAGAACCATAGGCCAAGGAAGAAGGCAATGTTGCGAATGATGAAGTTATTCCTCCTAGTTTATTTGATCCTGCATTTTTAATATAGACATTGATTTAGTCTACATGTTCGAACCATTTTCTTAAATGATAATAAAGACGTTCATTTCGCCGAATCTCTTCTGCAATATGAGTATATTTGAGAAAAGCATTCAACCTTGGTACTATGAAATTCAGTGATGTTTAGAACACGGGGAATCCTCGGAATAAGCAAGCAGAAAAGATAAGATAGCCATTCAGAAATTGGGAAATGGGGGCAGTGAGAATATCAGACTTGGAAGGGAATTAGTTCACCAAGCCGATCAACGTAGACAGATTGAAGTAGTGGCTTGCTTGAGGAAAAGAAGACTGAACAGTCACCAAGAGAATTGCAGAAGACCTAACCCGACGGGATAGGAACATTCATGCATGCATACACGTAACACATTTTGCATCCTTTTGTGTTTGTTTTGTTTTGTGTTCACAGGTTTTGAAGAATAAAAAAGAAAGCGGCAAAGAACAAGCTAATCAGAAACGGTGAAAAGCACAGTATCGGATACGGGTAATAATCCCAGGGTTGAGGCCCATTTGAGTTTGAGTTTTGGGTATGACACTCTGAGGGCGAGGCCCACATTAGTTTCAGTATCAGTATTGCCGGATATGGCAATCTGGGGGAGAGGCCCACGTCATTATCAGTAGCAGTCTTGTCGGGTATGGCAATCTGGGGGCGAGGCACACATCATTATCAGTATCAGTCTTACCGGGTATGGCAATCTGGGGGTGAGGCCCAAGTCATTATCAGTAGCTTGGGGACGAGTCCCAGGGTTGAGGCCCATATCAGTATCGATTCAGGAATAAAGCCCACAGTCAGCTAAAATCGGGGATAAAGCCCACATTTAGTATAATTCTGGAACAAAGCCCACATTCAGTGCAATTCAGGAACAAAGCCCACAGTCAGCTCAGGTCGGGGATAAAGCCCACATTCAGTATAATTCAGGAACAAAGCCCACATTCAGTATAATTCAGGAACAAAGCCCACATTCAGTGCAATTCAGGAACAAAGCCCACAGTCAGCTCAGATCAGGGATAAAGCCCACATTCAGTATAATTCAGGAACAAAGCCCACATTCAGTGCAATTCAGGAACAAAGCCCACAGTCAACTCAGATCGAGGATAAAGCCTACATTCAGTATAATTCAGGAACAAAGCCCACATTCAGTACAATTCAGGAACAAAGCCCACAGTCAGCTCAGTTCGGGGATAAAGCCCACATTCAGTACAGTTTGGGAACAAGGCCCATGGAATAAAGCCTCCAATCAGTACAGTTCGGGAACCAGGCCTACAGTCAACATAATTCGGGAATACAGCCTAGAGGAATAAAGCTCTCTCTTAGCACAGTTCGGGAATACAGCCCAGGAGAATAAAGCTCTCTCTCAGTACAGTTCGGGAATACAGTCCAGGAGAATAAAGCTCTCTCTCAGCACGGTTCGGGAATACAGCCCAGGAGAATAAAGCTCTCTCTCAGTACAGTTCGGGAATACAGCCCAGGAGAATAAAGCTCTCTCTTAGCACGGTTCGGGAATACAGCCTAGGAGAATAAAGCTCTCTCTCAGCACAATTCGGGAATACAGCCCAGGAGAATAAAGCTATGTCTTAACACAGCTCGGGAATAAGGCCCAGGGGAATAAAGCCATATCTCTACACAGTTCGAGAACAAAGCCTAGAGGAATAAAGCCCACTTGCAAAACAGCTCGGGAATAAAGCCCAGAAGAATAAAGCTCTCTCTCAACGCAGTTCGGGAATAAAGCCCAAAGGTCAAAGCATCTCAGGATAACAAGTAAGTTAAGCAACAGCTGGCGAGCCAGGTAAGTAGAAATGCATTGCATAACTTTGATAGGATTGTTCAAAGTCACACACTGCACAAGTCCCATCAAAGTGGGGGCGAATGTAGGCATTGCATTTTTGCATGTGAGTCCCTATGATGAGTCTCATTTGGAGGCACTACCTTTTTAGTCGAGGAAGTTGCAGGAAACGGTTGTCGGAAGGGAATCGGTATTTCGTTAAATTTTATCCGCATGTTTAGCTCCAAGCTCGCTCGTTGGACCTCCATTTTAAAGCACCTTTAGCCTAAAAAACCCAGAACCATTTAACCTTGGCCCAAACCCACTCTCCAAACCAACACAACACCTAGCCCATCACACTTGGCCCACACGCCCAAGGCCCTCAAAATACAACCCAATTGAATTAAATATTAATTAAATTAAATATTAACTAAATAAAATATTAATTAAGTCATTATACCAAATTAAAATATTGTAACTTCCTAATCCAAAATATTATATACTAAATTAAAGAAAACATTAAATTAAATCATACATAATTAAGATAAATCAAATATTCAACCTTCCTAATTCACCAAAATTTTCCCCCCAATCAATCAAATCCTTTCCTTGTTTGACACAAAATCGAATCTATTTCTTGTGAGACAAGGGGAAGCCTTAGCCCTTATCTATATAAACAACCCAAAACCAAAGCTAACCCTCTCTCTAATCTCTCACAATTCACGCCCAAGACACACATCCAAGCCCTCTCTTGCACACCACAAAGACTTCTCCAAGCCTCATTGCCGTGAACACCATCAACCTCCTTCCCTCACCCTACTCCCTTCACGCCTAAGCCACTAAACATAGCCCCCTTTGGCGCAACTTAAGCCACCTTCACAGCCCCTAACTCACGCCAGAACAGCCCTAAATACACCTCTAAACCACCATAAAACCCCATGCAAACAGCCCCTACCTGCACGCCAAAACAGCCCACCAAATCACCTCACTGTAGTCCAAAAAAATGCATTGTTTAACCACTAAAACTGCACCTTTTCCCACCACCAAAACAGCAGCTAATACCCTTAAAATAGTCCAGAAAACACCTAAACCAGTAACAAAAAAAACTGCACTTTTAATCCTTAAAATAATCACAAAAAACCACACGAACATCCCTCCAAAACACCCAAAACAGTAGCCTAAATTACCAAACACAGTGACCAAAATACGGCAGCAATACAGCAGTAAAACAACAGCAAAATGGAGTCAAAACAGTAGCTTGAGCAGCGAAACAGCGAGGTAAAATGCAAACCAGTGAGCCAGAAAAGTTGAGGAGCTTTAACCCTTCCGATCTCCGTAAAATGCGAGTCCGAAAGTCGACAAAAAAGGTTAGACCTGAGGGTATTTTTCACATCCATTTTCAGTTGTATTTTTATTATTTATTGAGTTTCGTTTGCATGATTATTATGGAGTGATTCATGTTGTGCCCTTTGAATAGATAAAAAATGCATGTATTGTAAAATGATGTATGTTGTAGCCCTTGAATAAAATGAAAAGTGTGTCGCCGATGGAAACCCGAACACGTTATCAAACGCTATACGAACGTGAACCTTCTGTTTACTGTTCGCACGCGTATACGAACGCCGCACGAACGCCCACGGTAAACAGGTCCTCCTGCATCACATCACGACATGTCTATCTTAGCATATAGTTATCTCTTTTACCTTATGCATTTGTATTACCTCTTTAGTTATCTATTTCTATATGTGCTTAAGTGTCTTTCCTTAATATGCATGTTTATATGAAGGCTATGTGTTTGCTCTTCTGTGCCTACCCATGTGAAATTGTATGTCTTCCGTATGTCAATTTATCTTTATGCATGAATTCGGACATAGATTATATACAAATAGGTTGTATGCAAGCATGAAAATGTGTTATATGTAAACTTATATATGAGCTTTGTACCTATGCATGCAAACTTAGGAGTAAATTATCCTTGGAAATATGTTGCTTAGGCTTGGTAAGATTATTGCACAAATCATTTTATTACAAGTGGCATAAGTAAGGGACCATTCCAAACCCAACGGTTTGAGGTCTTCCCTTGCGAGGGGTGAGTGCGGCGGCCTTAAATCTTTGTCCCGGTTCACACCGGGTGGCGACTTCATTATTCTCCGGTTTAGTCCCCCGCGGGCTACTCTGTACTCCCAACCGGGCCACGAGCCCAGAACAGCATGCGTCGCCCAGTTTCTGTGTCCCACAGCAGTAAATTCGATCGTCGGACTATCCGAACACGTAAGTACCTCGTACTACGTTTGTACCGATTTACAAGACAAGGTTGGCTTCTAGAAAAGCGTCATGCCTACCCGATTCTCCAGAAACATGCTTACAGGAATAAGCGATCTATATCAGGCGTAGTATACGTAGTATTGCGTATGTCGATCCAGTATCGAATGATCATGTGTTAGGCCTGGGGCTGAAATAGTGTCTGCCCCGTACGAAGCACATGTCGGACATGTGAGGGGAGTGTGATCGAACCTAGTAAGGAGATTAAGGCTAAAGGCTTGAGTGTTCCCAATGGGAGTATGAGTGATCTAAGAGGGAAACAAAATGGTGAGTGAAAAAGAGCTTCTACATGGGTGAGGGTGAATCGAGGAGAGCTTTTAAGGCTAACAAGCTTATGCTTTTGCTAGTCTATAAGGAACGCCGTGTTTGTATTACTAACATTGACCTTTTGCTTCCTGTGTCCATTTCATCTCTTTTGCAGGAATTCAATGATGTGTCTGACAGAGGACATTCCTAGTGAGCTTCCACCCATTAGAGGTATTGAGCACCAGATATATATTTCATACCTGGCTAGTTATTCCTAACAGAGCAGCCTATCGAAGCAATCCGGAGGAAATGAAGGAACTTCAGAAGCAAGTGAGGGAGTTGATAGAGAAAGGGTATGTCAGAGAAAGTATGAGTCCATGTGCGGTACCAGTTCTTCTAGTTCCTAAGAAAGATGGGTCGTGGCGTATGTGCATTGATTGTCGAGCGATCAACAATATAATGGTAAAGTATCGTCACCCTATTCCTAGACTAGATGACATGTTAGATGAATTGCATGGTTCCAAAGTTTTTAGTAAGATTGATTTAAAAAGTTGATACCATCAAATTCGCATGAGAGAGGAAGATGAGTGGAAAACTGCATTTAAGACCAAGTATAGCTTGTATGAATGGTTAGTTATGTCATTTGGTCTTACAAACGCACCCAGCACATTTATGAGATTGATGAATCATGTTATGCGTGCATTTATAGGTAAGTTTATTGTAGTTTATTTTGATGACATCTTAGTTTACAGTAAAACATTAGATGAACAAGTTACACATTTGAAGCAAGTTCTTGAAGTGTTGAGGCAGAAAAAATGTATGCGAACTTTGGTAAATGCACTTTTTGTATGGATATGATTGTTTTCCTTGGTTTTGATATAAGTGCACGACACGAATCCAGCCATTCAAGGAACATTAGATGTCACGGCCAGTAATATGGTAGAGCCTTTACAAGTCCCAACAGGGCCAATCACATGCCAGAAAGCTAAGAAGTTGAGAGACGCAATGGCGGGACTAGCACAGAGTGCCATGGTCGAGTGTGACAGATAACCCCAGGGCATATTAGCGTCACATGAGCGCTTCAATGTAGTGGGTCCAAAGCTATTTCACATGGCCCAAGTCATTCTAGAAGACGCGCAATAGCCGATTTTGAAGATATGACCATTTTGACGAATTTGGCCATTTTATGCTTTATATGTAATTCGACCAAATGAGCTTGTATTTTGACCTTTTGCTTGACAAGTTGACCCTAGTTAGGCTATTTGTAACATAGTTAGCTAGATCATTTGGGTCAAAGTGGGTTAGAACTAAGTTAGTTAGTTAAAGGACCTATTAGGCATTCTTTAGAAAAGATGCCCATTTTGTTGACTTTTTCTTTTGATGTTTTTGCCACTTGCATAAAGATCTTGGCGGAGATATTTGTAATATTTAGTAAATGACTACTTAGGGCTTTAGCTTTATGTAGCCATTGGGTACTTTTAGACCTTTTGGTCTTTTTACCTTTTGAAGGGCATTTTAGTAAATTTTTCTTATCCTATATATTGTAAACTTTGTCTTCTTCAATAAAAACTTGCAAATTTCGAATTTCTTCAAATAAAAATGGTTATGGCCAAATTTCAAGCTTAAGAGAGGGATTTCCCTTTGTTTCAGCTTTGACTTATCTAAGGCGTGGCAACCTTGGTGGCGTCTCCGTGCTAGCAGAACACTGCAAGGAATCATCTTAAGGATTTTCAAAGATAAGTTCTTTGTGGGTATTCTTTGTGGCCTTGGAAGGGTTTTGTTCATACAAAATCGAATTCGCGGTACTTGGGGTTCTATCCGTTGCGAGGGGTTTGTTTGGCCTTAACCATCCAAGTGAGTTCCGCGTCATTTGGTATAAGAGCCACCACTCCGTGTGAATGGCCGGTGTCTCTTGGGGTTCGGCAGAACGCCGACTGAGGCAGTCGGTCTTAAGGGGGTGGGGATGATGCATCCCACATCAGTTGCGGGGTGCCTCCTGAGCTGGTTTATAAGGCCAGGGCCAACCCTCTCCCTCCGACCTAGCTTTTGGGGCAGAGTTAAGGCTTGGGTTCTTATCAGTTGGTATCAGAGCCACCGCTTCGTGTGAATGGCCGGTGTCTCTTGGGGTTCGGCAGAATGCGACTGAGGCAATCGAGTCTCAAGGGGGTGGGGATGATGCGTCCCACATCGGTTGCGAGGTGCCTCATGGGCTGGTTTATAAGGCCAGGGCCAACCCTCTCCCTCCGAGCTAGATTTTGGGGCAGAGTTAGGGCTTGGGTTTTTATCAGTGCAGATGGCATCGAAGTTGATGTAGAGAAGGTAAAGGCAATTCAGGATTGGCCTACACCGACAACTGTGACAGAAGTCAAAAGCTTCCATGGATTAGCAAGCTTCTACCGCAGGTTTGTTAGAGACTTCAGCAGTATTGCAGCACCACTGACTAAAGTAGTGAAGAAAATTGTTGGCTTCAAATGGGGAGAAAAAGCAGGAGCGTGTATTCCAGGATCTTAAAATGAAGTTGTATAGTGCACCAGTTTTGGCGCTACCCAACTTTGAGAAGACGTTTGAGATTGAGTGTGACGCTTCCGAGATAGGCATTGGAGCGGTTCTAATGCAAGAAAAGCAACCAATAGCTTACTTTAGTGAGAAGCTGAATGGAGCAGTTTTGACATGATCCAGGCCACATATGGAGCATCAAAGAACATGGCCAGCAAAACAATAAGACCCATTATAAGTACCAAGAAGGGCCAATTACAAGACAGAAGACCAAAAGACTCAAAGAAGCAATGACAGGATTAGTTCAGAGTTTTATGGTCGATTGCAACAAACAAATAGAGACGCATGTGGGCTTCAATGGAGAGGGCCTAAAGCTACTTCACTTGACCCAATCAGTTCTGAATGAAGCTTCACAAGCCTTTGAAGACTTGAAGACTTTGGTATTTTTGTAATTTCGCCTTTAGGGGCATTGTTGTCTTTACGCATTTAGGATTTCTCATTGTAACACTATTTAAAATTTCTTTCTTCTTCATTTTGAGGCATTCACGAATTTGAGAGAACATTGAAGCTTTTATGCTTTTGGCTATGGCCGAATTCTTGTGAGGGAGGGATTCCCCTTTTCAAGTTTAAATCGACTTATCTAAGTTTAGCAAGCTTAGTGGCCTCTCCATTGCTAGCAAAACACACTGATTTCATGTTTCGAGTTATCATGGGCAATGTTTCATGTTGGTTTAGGGTTGATCTTGGATGGGTTTTGTTTTTACAAAATCATTGATTAAGGTTCTTGGGGCTTAGAGAAAAATACTTGGGGTTTGCTGGATTCACATCCTAGTGAGTTTCCTGTCATTTGGTATCAGAGCTCAGGGTTCCAAGGTCTGATTTCCTATCTAAATTCGTTGTTTGATTCTGTTTTAGTTTTCGTTCCAGTTCTTGTTTGATCTTGTTTCTGTTTTCATTTTGTTGTTTCTGGGTTAATACTTTGTTTTGAAATTTTACTGTCAAAATCTGGGTTTTCTTTTCCATCTTCATATTAGTTCGTCATTGTTATTAATTTCCGGATCTGGGTTTTTATTGTGTTCTTCATATAGTTCGTCATATACATTCTGTTCTTTAGCATATGTTGAAGAAATAAGCATGTTCATAAACGGCTGTGTGAATTATTCCTGAAAACCTATTGAATCATTTTAAAAAAAGAGGAAAAAAGAAAAAGAAAAGAACATCAGTGAGTTGAACATCATCACCAGACTTCTTAAAGAATTAGACTTTGATTCTCATTTAATAGAGGACTTGAACATCAGTGAGTTGATACTTAGCCTTTTTTTTCGGACTTGAGTGACAGTGATCACTTGAGCAAAAAAAAAGAGTAAAACAGTCGAAAAATTTGGTTAAATTTAGTTTGTTCCATATTATCATTTGGGTGTCCATGAAGGGTATTCCATCAAAATTTCTATAGAGGTGCCAAATTTTCTTCCGAAATTGCATACAACCGTGAATTTGCATGTTTATTTGTTTCTCATCGTGCTAATTGTTTATTTCCTTATTCCAAATACTCTAGCTTAAGTAGACACTTATCACAAATTCGCTCAACATCACGTTTCATTTTAGGCCAATAAAAGTGCTCATGTAAAATAGCTAAAGTCTTAGTAATCCCAAAATGCCCCATCAAACCTCCCCCATGCGCTTCTTTCCACAAGCAACTCACGCATACTACAGGCAGGAACACACAACATGTTCGTTTTAAATAAGAATCCATCATGAATGTAAAACTTTCCAAAGATGACTTTGCACAAGTAGCACAAATCTCACCAAAATCAGAATCACACTCATATAATTCCTTAATCAAATCAAATCCCAACATCCGTGCATGCATTGAAGTAAGTAAAACATACCTACGAGATAATGCATCAGCCACTATGTTTTCTTTACCTTGCTTGTAGCGTATAACATATGGAAATGACTCAACGAATTCCATCCATTTTGCGTGTCGCTTATTCAGCTTACCTTGACCCTTCAAGTGTTTTAATGATTCATGGTCGGTGTGGATCACGAACTCTTTAGGCCATAAGGTAGTGCTGCCATGTCTCAAGCGCTCTCACAAGCGCATATAACTCTTTGTCATACGTGGGGTACCTCAAAGCTGCTCCATTCAGCTTCTCACTAAAATAGGCTATTGGTCGCTTTTCTTGCATGAGAACTGCTCCAATACCTAACCCTGATGCGTCGCACTCAATCTCAAATGTCTTCTCGAAGTTGGGTAGTGCTAAAATGGGTGCACTGCATAACTTCGCTTTAAGGTCCTGGAATGCTCGCTCTTGCGCCTCGCCCCATTGAAAACCATTGTCTTCTTTACTACCTCAGTCATGGCGCGGCAATGCTACTGAAGTCCTTGACAAATCTCCTATAGAAGTCGCTAACCCATGAAAGCTTCGGACTTCTGTCACTGTAGTTGGTGTAGGCCATTCCTGAATTGCCTTTACCTTCTCCACATCTACCTCGATGCCATCTGCACTCACAACAAAGCCAAGAAAAACAATTCTATCCATGCAAAATGTGCATTTGACAGAGTTAGCATACAATTGTTCTTTTCGTAAAACATCAAGTACATGCTCCAAATGCATTACATGCTCATCTACTGTTTTACTATAAACTAAGATGTCATCAAAGTAAACCACAACAAACTTACCTAAAAATGCACGCATAACATGATTCATCAATCTCATAAATGTGCTAGGTGCGTTTGAGAGACCAAATGGCATAACTAACCATTCATACAAGCCATACTTAGTCTTAAATGCAGTTTTCCACTCATCTCCCTCTCTCATGCGAATTTGATGGTATCCACTATTTAAATCAATCTTACTAAAAATTTTGGAACCATGCAATTCATCAAACATGTCATCTAGCCTAGGATGGGTGATGGGTGACGATACTTTACCGTAATATTGTTGATAGCTCGGCAGTCAACGCACATACGCCACGTCCCATCTTTCTTAGGAACTAGAAGCACTGGTACTGCACAAGGACTCATGCTTTCCCTTACATACCCATTGTCCATCAACTCCCGTACTTGCCTTTGTAGCTCCTTTGTCTCCTCGGGATTGCTCCTATAAGCCGGTCTGTTAGGAATGACTGCTCCAGGTATGAAGTCAATCTGGTGTTCAATACCTCTAATGGGTGGAAGCCCACTAGGTATGTCCTCTGTCAGTACGTCACTGTAATCCTGCAAAAGAGATGAAATAGACACATGAAGCAAATGGTCAGAGTTAGTAAAATAAATATGAGGCTCCTTATAGACTAACAATAACATGAGCTTGCTAGCCTTGAACGCTTTCCTTACTTCACCCTCACCCATGTAGAAACTCTTTTTAACTCTCTCTTTTGTTTCCCCCTTACGTTCACTCACACTCCCCTTGGAAACTCCCACGGCCTTGGCCTTATTTTTCTCACCAGATACACCACTCTCACTAGTCTCACCCAAGGTGGTGTTTCCCTTCGCTCTCTCTTTGTCACGCTCAAGTTGCAACTTAACCTGATCTTCATGGACTTGTGCAGGTGTAAGTGGGTATAATGTAATGGGTTTTCCCTTATGCTGGAAAGAGTACTTGTTCTTGAACCCATCATGAATAACCTTCTTATCAAACTGCCACGGCCTGCCCAAAAGAATATGTCCTGCATGCATCGGTATCACATCACATAGGACATCATCTGTGTATGGCCCAATGGTAAAGCTCAACAGTACCTGCTTTGTCACACTATCTCCCCACAATCATTTAACCACTGCAACTTGTAAGGCTTCGGGTGTCTCAAGCAACTCAACCCCAATCGCTCAATCAAAGCTGTGCTAGCTACATTAGTACAACTGCCCCCATCTATGATCATACTACACCCCTTGCCATTCACACGGCACCTAGTATGGAATATATTCTCCCTCTGCTGCACACTCTCATCCTCTACAACATGTGCACTCAAAGCACGCTTGACAACTAATGATAAGTTATCCAGCGGGTATGCAGCTCCCTCATGGTCACTAGCATCCTCCAACTCTGGCATCTCCTCCTCAACATCACTATCGGTAGAGTACACCTCTCCACTCTTTTTATCAATCACTAAGGTTCGCCTATTGGGACATTGTGAAGCATAGTGTCCCATGCCCAAACACTTGAAACACTTGACATCTTTAGTTCTAGCAGCTGCACCCTCAGGTTTTGGTCTAGTTTTGCTCGGTTCTGCAGCCTCTTTACCCTTAGCACTAGGTTCGGCCCTAGGCTTATTAAAGCCTCCACTGAATTCGCCTCTAGGCTTGTCAAAGCCTCCATCTCGCTTCTCATTCGGAACCCATTTCCCTTTCCATGCAGAAGTAGCCTGAGTACCAAATCTGGACGTTGACTTTTTCTTTAGTTGCCTTTCTATCTTGATAGCCATGTGAAGCATATCCTCCAAATCAACATAATGATGCAACTCCACCATGTTTGCAATCTCTCTATTCAAGCCCCCTAGAAACCGTGCCATAGTAGCTTCTGCATCCTCAACTACATTTGCCCTGATCATGGCAACTTCCATTTCTGTGTAATAGTCCTCAACACTTTTGGTCCCCTGATACAGATGTTGTAGTTTCTGATACAACTCCCTATAGTAATGGCTGGGTATAAATCTCTTTCTCATGAGACCCCTAAGTTCTGCCCATGTCTGAACCGGTCTCTCATAGTTTCTCCTCCGAGTAGAGACAAGCTGATCCCACCAAATCATAGCATAATCGGTAAACTCAATTGCTGCCAGACTGATCTTCTTCTCGTCTGAGTAGTGTGATGACAGTTGAAAATCAATTCTATTTTTTTTCCCATTCCAAATAAGCTTCAGGATCATTCTTGCCTTGGAAAGTTGGTATCTTGATCTTGATGCTACCTAGATCACCATCTACATCTCCTCGCCTACCATATCCTCTCCGATCATAATCCCCTCTTCTGGCATCAAATGCACCTCTATCATCAAATGCACCTCTATCATCAAACCGTCTATCCCTCCTATCATTCCTCCTATCAAACCTCCTATTAGGCCTCCTATCATGCCCAGGCTGAAATCTCTCCTCCACATCATCAAAACCATCAGAATCATCAAACTCATTTTCAGCTTCCTCTTCATCTGGTGGTACATATTGTGGTGGTACACGGCGAGGTGGCACATTGTGAGGTGGTGGTACATTCTGAGGTGGTGGTACTCTGGGACCGCTACCAGTTTGAATACTCTCTACACTCTTGGACAATCTCTCCAAAGCAGTATTCATATTCTCCATCATATCTGTAAATTTCCTATCCAATGCCTCAAGCTTTTCATCAGTAGTTAGACCTGCCATCTCAACACTAAACAAACAGATTAGAAATAACAGGAAAGTAAAGCAAATATCTAAATCCTCACAATCTCACGTGTTTACACTCGAATGATAGCACTCCACTCGTGTTTGCACTCTATTGGCTTTTACCCGATACTGTGCTCACAATCACTGCCTTTTACCACTCTTGAGTTCGTCCTCAATTCAAAAGTGAACCACACTCAATCCAAGAATACAAACCAAATGTAGTCCTCAAGCTAGCATGAACACAACAGACCCAACAATATATATATATATAGGGCAGGCGGAAAACAAAACGCGAATAGGAATAGTAATGACGGATACTCGATCAATAATACTTAAGCTAGAGTAATTAGAAATAAGGAGTAAACAATTAGCACAATGGAAAAAAAAATAAGCATGCAAATTCACGGTCGTATGCAATTTCGGGAGAAAATTTGGCACCTCTATAAGAAATTTTTTTTTTTTTTTTTTTTTTTGCTCAAGTGATCACTATCACTCAAGTCCCTTTTTCTTTTTTTTTTTGATAACGTCAGATGCTAAATGTGGTTCTGATTTCAGAGGCTGATTTAGGTTCTGATTTCAGAGGCTGGTTTTCAAAGCCTGATTTCAGAGTCTGATGATGGTCTGAATTCAGAGGCTGTTGGTCAGTGTCTGATTTCAGAGTTGAATAAGGGTCTGATTTCAGGGTCTGAATTCAGAGGCTAATTTTCAGAGGTTACTGGTTAGGGTCTGATTTCAGAGGCTATTGGTCTAGGTCTGATTTCAGAGGTTACTGGTCTGGGTCTGATTTCAGAGGCTAAGTTTCAGGGTCTGATCTCAGAAGCTGATTCAATAGTTAAGTTTCAGGGTCTGAACTCAGAGTCTGATTTCAGAGGCAGATTTCAAAGGTTACGTTTTAGGTCTGATTTCAGACTTCACTTAGTTTTCAGGGTCTGATTTCACACTACACTAGGGTTTTAGAAACAAAACACACAGCCGCCAAGAACATGCTTATTTCTTAAACATATGCTAAAGAATAGAATGACTATGACGAACTGATAGGAAGAACAGAACAGAAGCCCAGAACTGGAAAAAGTGATGAAGATGAACAGATATGCAACTGGAATGAACTGATATGCAGAACACACCAAAAACAGATCCAGAAATAAACAAAACAAAAACAGAATCAAGATCCAACAAGGACTGAAACGAAAATGACAAAGAACAAACACACCAAAAACAGATCCAGAAATAAACAAAACAAAAAACAGAAACAAGATCCAACAAGAACTGAAACGAAAAATAACAAAGAACAAGAGAAAAACAGAATCAAACAAAAGGAAAGATAGAAAAATTAGACCTTGGAACCCTGAGCTCTAGATACCAAATGACAAAGAACCCACTTGGATTCGAAACCCAAGCAAACCCCAAGCAACGGACAGAACCCCAAGAACCACGAATATGATTTTGTAGAAACAAAACCCTTCCAAGGCCACAAAGAAGACCCACAAAGAACTTGCCCTTGAGAACCTTTAAGATGAATCCTTGTAGTGTTTTGCTAGCAATGGAGACGCCACTAAGTGTGCCAAACTTAGATAAGTCGATTCAAACTTGAAAAGGGGAATCCCTCCCTTACAATAATTCGGCCATAGCCAAAGCTTTAAGCTTTTGAGTTTATAAATTCGTTGGTTGTTTTTTTTTGGATAAGGTAAGTATTATAACCAAAAGAAAACTACAAGAGCAAAGGGGCATCCCCCAGAAACTAGAGAGGACAGACCCTCCTAGAAGAAAGCCAAACGGCTACAAAAGATCAACAAAAGATGTCATCGGGCAGGTGCCACGAAAGGTGAAGCCATTTATTGTCATAAGATGGATTCACCTTACGTAAAGAACTAACACGATTCCGAACATCAAAAACAATATCATATAGAAGAACAGAAACAGGCCTAAGAGGCATATCATGAGTGAGAGCATTCCTCTCCCTCCATATATGGTATACTGACGCTGCAAAGGACAGACGAACCAGAAGATGACATAAAGGCATAAAGACAACAATGCCCCTAAAAAAAACGAAATTACACAAATATCAAGTCTTTAAGTCTTCAAATGCCTAGGAAGCTTTATTCTAAACTGATTTGGGCCAAGTGAATTGGTTTTGGGCCCTTTCCATCAAAGCCCACATGCATCTCTATTTGTTTGTTGCAGTCGGCCATAAAACTCTGAACTAATCCCGCCATTGCTTCTCTGAGTCTTTTGGTCCTCTGCCTCGTAATTGTCCCTTCTGGTACTTGTAATGCGTCATTTGGTTTGTTGTCGGCCTGGATCATGTCACTTGAAAAGGTCCATCTCCTCTCGATTGTAGCTTGGATCTTTTCCTCTTGCATATAAAGCCACACCCAATTGCCGGGGTCAAATACAATGCGTTGGAAACCTATTATTCTCACCAACTCTGCCTTTCCCTTATCATTCATACTCCCAAGCTTAATAAGAATCAAAGATAATAAATCCATAGGAGTTAAAGAATTAGAATCATAATCAATCTCATAAGGCAAGTAAAAACTAGAAGGATGAATGCATCTATTATATGCAAACTCTGGCCCCGTTATTGCGTCTGTGATCTTCTTAGCTCTTTGGCGTGTGATTGGGTCTGTTGGCAATTGCAAAGGCTCTAATGTTCCTTGAATCATGTCATTCTCCCTCTCTTGAAATAGATTCGTCCTCGAATCCGAACCCGGATCATAGATAGTTATGACAAAATCAATTGGACGATGATATTGAAATATAAAAGAATCATACTTGACCACTTGTACCTGCGATGAAAAAGCATAAACAATAGAGAGAAAATGTTATGGAAAAACTTCAATACCACATCTACTTTCTTTTCACCAGCTCTCACAGCTTCATCATCACTCATGGCCACTATATCAACCATACTTGCAAAGACCTCCTCGCACACCTGCTCAGCTTCACTATGTTTTTCAACCTCAAAGCACACTACCTCACAAGTGTTTACTCCCTCAATGCTCACGGTCTCACAAGCATTTTCACTCACCATGTCACTTATAACACAATTCACAACATTCAAGGCCTCACAAGTGTTTTCATTCGCTATGCACTCAACATCACAAGTGCTTCTCACTTCATTACACACAACTTCAATAGCTTTTGGTTGTTGAGTACTCTCTTCATTCACTGCATATTTAGTTACCTTCCAAGTCTTTTTCCATTTCTCATAAGATCTTCTATAATCACTCATAATATCTTGGATATCACTTTTGAAAGTATCCAAAACCTCGATCTTATCATCAATAGTTAAACTTGGACCTGCCATCTCAACACTAAACAAACAGATTAGAAATAATAAAAAGCAAAACAAATATGTAAATCCTCACAATCTCACGTGCATACACTCGAATGATATCACTCCACTCGTGTTTGCACTCTATTGGCTTTTACCCGATATTGTGCTCACAATCACTGCCTTTTTACCACTCTTGAGTTCTTCCTCAATTCAATTACAAAACAACTCAATTCCCAGTATGGTCAACTAAGGTGTTGTCCACAAGCTAACAGAAACACAATGTATATATAGAGCATGTGGAATAAAGCAAATAAGATAAGTAATCACGAAGACTCAATCGAAAGAAACCTATAGCTAGAGTGCTCAGAATAAGAAAGAATGACGAGTTAGCTAAATGCAATAAATAAGCAAGCAAGCAATCAACGTGTCACTGAAGTAATCTTGTGGTCACTCGCTATAGTGTTTGAGCTCACCTTTCTTTTCTTCTCACACACACTTACAAGTGTTTACACTCCAATGAAACACAATGAAGCACAAAGGATTTCAATTCGGCTATAACACAAATATAGTCTTTCAAGCTCAAACCAAAACAAACCAAATCATTTAATATCAATGTAACTCATGTAAAGCAATCCAATCAACTTGCAAATGGTCTAATCAAGCTAAGCACAATGCGACCAATTCTCTTTCTTTTCTCTTCTCTTTTTTTTCTCTTTTTTTTTTCAAAACAAGTAGGTGACTCAGCTGCTTACGTAAGTAGCTTACAAGTAGGTCAAGTAAGCATGTCAATTCGGCAATGGTAAGTTACAAACCAACTAAACACTTTTTCCAACTAACTTGGTGATGCAGCAGCTTGCCTCTTCAAGCACCTCTCAAATGCAATGATGGCTACTCAAATTTCCATGTCAAGCTCATGAGTGCTTCCATTTTCAATGTCATGCTAATGATTTCAACACAAATCCAATGTCTAGCTAATGATGGCTCACGCAAATCAGCAAGCACACTTGTTAATTCATGCTTCAAATAAGCACATCAAGCACTCACGGCAATATGTGTAACAAAGCAACAAGACTTGTCTCACAAAGTTAACACACAAGCATAAGTAAACTTCAAGAGTCTCACGGCCTCATCAATCCATAAGCATTTCATTTTGTTTCAACACTCATTCACTCAAATGCCTCACACCAAACACTTAAAAACACTTGTTTTCCTCACACTTCACAAGATTGCAACAACTTCACAAAGATTGCAAACAAGCTAGTTCAAGCAAATGCTAGGAGTAATGAAGTGCAATATGATTTTCTCAAAGTAGATATGAACAATACCTATTGAAAACAAGCTAAGTGACATGCATATGGCAAGAACAAAGCAAGGGTGGTGATGGTTCTTCCTTGGCCGAATCTGACCTGATGCATTTCTTTTCTTTTTTTTTTTTTTGATTTTTGAAACTAATAACTTAATAACAATGTTAAACACGTCCTAGTAACTTACAATTAACAACTAAACACTTGATTCGAGCAAAGAACACAAAAGCCCCAATTTTGACCTAAGTAGCCAAAGCTTAACTTAAAGAAATACTCATGATCAATCAAAAAACACTCAAGGCAGAATGTTATTCATGATATTTTGATCACAAATCAACAAGAATCAGCAAGAAACAACAAGATCCAACAATGGCCGAATCAAGGTGGAAGTAAAACCTTGATGCCGAAATTAAATCAACAAAGAACAAAGATGAATACAAGATTAAACAAAACAAAGGATAGGAAATCAGACCTCAGAACCCTAAGCTCTGATACCAAATGACAAGAACTCACTTGGGTTGGAAACCAAGCAAACCCCCAAGCATCTTTCTCAAAACCCCAAGAACTTTGAATACTGATTTTGTAGGAACAAAACCCAACCAAGATCAGCCCCTAACCACCATGAAACTCACGTCCATGATAACCACAAGCATGAAATCAGATTGTATTTTGCTAGCAATGGAGACGCCACTAAGTTGCCAAGCTTAGATAAGTCAATTTGAACTTGAAAGGGGGAATCCCTCCCTCAACAAGGTTTTGGCCATAGCCATGGAAAGCTCAAGCTTTTCTCTCTTTCAAAATTCTGTATATTACGTTGGTTTTTTCCAAAATACAAAGAAGAGTCATATAATAAGGGTTACAAGAGAGTAAAAAGGCTAAAATGACCCTAGAGCTAAAATTACCAAAAACCTAAGTCAAGCACCTCAACCACGACCATTAAGGTCATTTTACACCTAAATAAACTTAAAACAAAGATTAGAAGCTAATCTCACTTAAGCTAATTAAGGTGCTTACATGCTATAGTAAATTGACGTGCTTCCGGCTAAGTACAAATCTAAGCATAATTAAGCCTAATGGCATAATCAACCATGCTAATACATCATAAATAAAGTCAAAATGTCGAGTACAAATGACAAAAATGCCCCAATTGGCCGAATTCAACATAGTCCCAAAATGGGGTGAAATCGGGTCAAAAGGGTGCTGGTGCTGAAGCTGCTATGCTATGCTTCAGTCTGAGCTGATCTGGGTCAAATGAAATAGCTTGGGGACCTCTCTGGTTATGTCCATATGTGTCTTTGGTGTGCACTTGACTTGGTTGCTGAAACTGGTCACATAGCTCTAAGCTAGTCCCGAAAAGGCCTCTCTGATCTTCTTTGCTCTTTGGCGTGTGATTGAACCTGTTGGCAACTGCATGGGTTCCTCCAAGTTATTAGATGCATCCTGTAATGTCTCTGGTGTGGTTGGACTCATGTCACATCCACTCAACCGTCTGAAGCCAATCTCGGCAACTCCAATCTAACCCACACATAGCCAGCACAGTCGACCAGACCCTCGAAGAGAAGAAGCACTGGAAGAAAAGATGATCGATATTGACAAGAACTCACTTGGGTTGGAAACCAAGCAAACCCCAAGCATCTTTCTCAAAACCCCAAGAACTTTGAATACTGATTTTGTAGGAACAAAACCCAACCAAGATCAGCCCCTAACCACCATGAAACTCACGTCCATGATAACCACAAGCATGGAATCAGATTGTATTTTGCTAGAGCTTAGGGTTCTGAGGTCTGATTTCCTATCCTTTGTGTTGTTTAATCTTGTATTCATCTTTGTTCTTTGTTGATTTAATTTCGGCATCAAGGTTTTACTTCCACCTTGATTCGGCCATTGTTGGATCTTGTTGTTTCTTGCTGATTCTTGTTGATTTGTGATCAAAATATCATGAATAACATTCTGCCTTGAGTGTTTTTTGATTGATCATGAGTATTTCTTTGAGTTAAGCTTTGGCTACTTAGGTCAAAATTGGGGCTTTTGTGTTCTTTGCTTGAATCAAGTGTTTAGTTGTTAATTGTAAGTTACTAGGATGTGTTTAACATTGTTATTAAGTTATTAGTTTCAAAAATCAAAAAAAAAAAAATGCATCAGGTCAGATTCGGCCAAGGAAGAACCATCACCACCCTTGCTTTGTTCTTGCCATATGCATGTCACTTAGCTTGTTTTCAATAGGTATTGTTCATATCTACTTTGAGAAAATCAGATTGCACTTCATTACTCCTAGCATTTGCTTGAACTAGCTTGTTTGCAATCTTTGTGAAGTTGTTGCAATCTTGTGGAGTGTGAAGAAAACAAGTGTTTTTAAGTGTTGTGGTGAGGCATTTGAGTGAATGAGTGTTGAAACAAAATGAAATGCTTATGGATTGATGAGGCCGTGAGACTCTTGAAGTTTACTTATGCGTGAGTGCTTGATGTGCTTATGTTGAAGCATGAATTAACAAGTGTGCTTGCTGATTTGCGTGAGCCATCATTAGCTTGACACTGGATTTGTGTTGAAATCATTAGCATGACATTGAAAATGGAAGCACTCATGAGCTTGACATGGAAATTTGAGTAGCCATCATTGCATTTGAGAGGTGCTTGAAGGGGCAAGCTGCTGCATCACCAAGTTAATTGGAAAAATTGTTTAGTTGGTTTGTAACTTACCATTGCCGAATTGACATGCTTACTTGACCTACTTGTAAGCTACTTACGTACGCAGCTGAGTCACCTACTTGTTTTGAAAAAAAAAAAAAAAGAAAGAGAATTGGTCGCATTGTGCTTAGCTTGATTAGACCATTTTCAAGTTGATTGGATTGCTTTACATGAGTTACATTGATATTTGATTTGGTTTGAGCTTGAAAGACTATATTTGTGTTATAACCGAATTGAAATCCTTTGTGCTTCATTGTGTTTCATTGGAGTGTAAACACTTGTGAGTGTGTGTGAGAATAAAAGAAAGGTGAGCACAAACACTATAGCGAGTGACCACAAGATTGCTTCAGTGACACGTTGATTGCTTGCTTGCTTATTTATTGCATTTAGCTAACTCGTCATTCTTTCTTATTATGAGCACTCTAGCTATAGGTTTCTTTCGATTGAGTCTCCGTGATTACTTATCTTATTTGCTTTATCCACCTGCTCTATATATACATTGTGTTTCTGCTAGCTTGTGGACTACACCTTAGTTGACCATACTGGGAATTGAGTTGATTTGTAATTGAATTGAGGAAGAACTCAAGAGTGGTAAAAAGGCAGTGATTGTGAGCACAGTATCGAGTAAAAGCCAATAGAGTGCAAACATGAGTGGAATGATATCATTCGAGTGTATGCACGTGAGATTGTGAGGATTTACATATTTGTTTTGCTTTTTTATTATTTCTAATCTGTTTGTTTAGTGTTGAGATGGCAGGTCCAAGTTTAACTATTGATGATAAGATCGAGGTTTTGGATACTTTCAAAAGTGATATCCAAGATATTATGAGTGATTATAGAAGATCTTATGAGAAATGGAAAAAGACTTGGAAGGTAACTAAATATGCAGTGAATGAAGAGAGTACTCAACAACCAAAAGCTATTGAAGTTGTGTGTAATGAAGTGAGAAGCACTTGTGATGTTGAGTGCATAGCGAATGAAAACACTTGTGAGGCCTTGAATGTTGTGAATTGTGTTATAAGTGACATGGTGAGTGAAAATGCTTGTGAGACCGTGAGCATTGAGGGAGTAAACACTTGTGAGGTAGTGTGCTTTGAGGTTGAAAAACATAGTGAAGCTGAGCAGGTGTGTGAGGAGGTCTTTGCAAGTATGGTTGAGATAGTGGCCATGAGTTGATGATGAAGCTGTGAGAGCTGGTGAAAAGAAAGTAGATGTGGTAGTGAAGTTTTTCCATAACATTTTCTCTATTGTTTATGCTTTTTATCGCAGGTACAAGTGGTCAAGTATGATTCTTTTATATTTCAATATCATCGTCCAATTGATTTTGTCATAACTATCTATGATCCGGGTTCGGATTCGAGGACGAATCCATTTCAGAGAGGGAGAATGACATGATCCAAGGGACAACATTTGACATGAATGCAGTCATCCAAGGAACATTAGAGCCTTTGCAATTGCCAACAGACCCAATCACACGCCAAAGAGCTAAGAAGATCACAGACGCAATAGCGGGGCCAGAGTTTGCATATAATAGATGCATTCATCCTTCTAGTTTTACTTGCCTTATGAGATTGATTATGATTCTAATTCTTTAACTCCTATGGATTTATTATCTTTGATTCTTATTAAGCTTGGGAGTATGAATGATAAGGGAAAGGCAGAGTTAGTGAGAATAATAGGTTTCCAACGCATTGTGTTTGACCCCGGCAATTGGGTGTGGCTTTTATGCAAGAGGAAAAGATCCAAGCTACAATCGAGAGGAGATGGACCTTTTCAAGTCTTGGAAAGGATCAATGACAATGCATATAAGCTGGATTTGCAAGGTAAGTACAACGTATCTGATACTTTTAATGTTCTGACTTAACTCATTTTGATGCAGGTTCAGATTCGAGGTCGAATCCTTTTCTTTACTTCCACCTTGATTCGGCCATTGTTGGATCTTGTTGTTTCTTGCTGATTCTTGTTGATTTGTGATCAAAATATCATGAATAACATTCTGCCTTGAGTGTTTTTTGATTGATCATGAGTATTTCTTTGAGTTAAGCTTTGGCTACTTAGGTCAAAATTGGGGCTTTTGTGTTCTTTGCTTGAATCAAGTGTTTAGTTGTTAATTGTAAGTTACTAGGACGTGTTTAACATTGTTATTAAGTTATTAGTTTCAAAAATCAAAAAAAAAAAACAAAGAAATGCATCAGGTCAGATTCGGCCAAGGAAGAACCATCACCACTCTTGCTGTGTCTTGCCATATGCATGTCAATTAGCTTGTTTTCAATAGGTATTGTTCATATCTACTTTGAGAAAATCAGATTGCACTTCATTACTCCTAGCATTTGCTTGAACTAGCTTGTTTGCAATCTTTGTGAAATTGTTGCAATCTTGTGAAGTGTGAGGAAAACAAGTGTTTTTAAGTGTTGTGGTGAGGCATTTGAGTGAATGAGTGTTGAAACAAAATGAAATGCTTATGGATTGATGAGGCCGTGAGACTCTTGAAGTTTACTTATGCGTGAGTGCTTGATGTGCTTATGTGGAAGCATGAATTAACAAGTGTGCTTGCTGATTTGCGTGAGCCATCATTAGCTTGACATTGGATTTGTGTTGAAATCATTAGCATGACATTGGAAATGGAAGCACTCATGAGCTTGACATGGAAATTTGAGTAGCCATCATTGCATTTGAGAGGTGCTTGAAGAGGCAAGCTGCTGCATCACCAAGTTAGTTGGAAAAACGTGTGTTAGTTGGTTTGTAACTTACCATTGCCGAATTGACATGCTTACTTGACCTACTTGTAAGCTACTTACGTAAGCAGCTGAGTCACCTACTTGTTGAAAAAAAAAAAGAGAAAAAAAAAGAGAGAGAAAAGAAAGAAAGAGAATTGGTCGC
>SKCR01011772.1:0-53515 GCA_019454045.1 Zanthoxylum bungeanum | reverse complement strand
CAGCGATATTATCCGTGATCGTCATAATCTACGGATGGATAGATTATGGACACGAAATTAGATTTCGTGACGGATATACCTGAATCTAGAGAGTCTCAATAATGAAACATACTCGTAGAGCACTAGAGCAGCATTAATAAATAATATTGATTATTTATAAAGTCGTTTAATGGTTAAACGCAAGATACATGCTAAAGAGACTAGATAGTCATTTGATTAATTATTGTGTATTTACATTTAATACTTGATTAATTTAAATACACATTAATTAATAGTCAAAATGAGTTATTTGACTTATTTCCTAAATGAATATATGTTTTTAATATTTAATGTAAATATTATACATATATTTAATATATTTGTATTTGATTAATTAATTAATTATTTAATTGTTAAATGATTAAATTAATTAAAATATAAATATCTTACATTAGGATATTTAAAGTAAATGATATTAGTTGCAATTGTTGACTTAAATAAATATCTAATAAAGTTGTATTAAGATATTTATGCAAGTTGATAAAGTGATAAAGTGAAATGAAATTGAAATTATATTTGTTGCATTTGGTATATGCAATTTCGGCCAAGGCATATTTTTGCCCTAATATAAATTGTTTTCATTTTCATTTCATTTAGTTAACCTAATACACTTTAACAAAAGAGAGACACCATTGAAGAAACCAAAAGGAAAGCTTGAGAAAGAAAGAAAACTTCAAAAGCTTGGAAATTTAGTAAGTTTTTCAAACTTGCTATTAGTAAGGAATGTTCCTTAGGTTCTTGGCTTTAATATATGATATTCTTAGGATGTTTCTTTCTTTGTTCCTTGTGGTTTTGATGATGGAAGTTTTGGAGATGTGAAGCATGTGTGTAATGAAGAAAGCTTGTAACTATTGTAGTTGTAAAGATTCTTTTAAGGTTTTGGAAACCATGTTGCTAATCTAGAGTTATTGACCCACTCTTAAATGACCTAGATTTGATCTTGAGTTGTTTCATTGTGTTGAGACTTGGATTGGATGGAAGAATGATAATTGAAGTAATTGATTTAATGTATTTGGTCTAATTTGTCCAATTTGTGGAAATTGAAAAATTAGGGTTCATGACTAATTCCAAATTTGGGGGTTTTCATATATGTTGTGTATTTATGTGTGTATATGATTCATATAAAGTTTCATGTTGATTGGATATCATTTGGATGTGTCTTGAAGCATGAAAGTGCAAAATGCACAAAAATGCTCCCTAAGGAGTGCATTCGGCCAAGATAAGAAAAATTGGGGATTTTGGTTCCTTTGGTGTTTTGATGTTTTGAACATCATAAGTTCATCTTAGAAATGATTTAGAATCATTCAAAATTGATTGGATCAATTTCGGACTAAAACGGACAAAATACCAAAGCAAGGGCATTTCGGTAAATTCACTTAAAATTATTTATTGAATTTATTTTCATAATTTGATTATTGGAATATTAAATAAATATGTTTATTTAATTAATCCGAGAAAAAGTTTTTGAAATCTGAAAATCGGATTTTTTCACCGCTTCCGCTGCGTTACCGGACTCACCCCTAAATAAACCCCCTACAAAATGGTATCAGAGCGAGTCTGATTCTAGGCCACTTAAAATGATTAGCCTTCATTGAATCAATGTTTAATCATGTTTTCTTGACTTTGTGCATGCTTATTAGGATCTAAATTGGTTAGATTTAGGGTGTATGACACTTAGCGGAAAAATCCCTAATATAAGGTTTAAATGTAATTATGTAATTGATGCATGTTATATGGTCCGTCTTGTTAATACGGTTTATGAATATCTCTTTGTGACTACATCCGAGACCGTGCCTCTGCTGTGAGGGTGTAGCCGATAAAGATTTATTTATACCGAATGTATATTAGATACTAGGTAAATTCAAGTAAAAGCGGAATTCTGAACGTGCCATAGCTGTCAGAATTACGTAAGTAACTTGAGTTTATCATTGACGAGTTTAACCTTGGTACGTCTCCTTGTGGGCCTGCCTTCGCAGCGACAACGAGAAACGGCCAGGACCGGTTACTTAGGAGTCATTAGTGAATGATTGACAAATGAGTTGTCTACCTGATGAATATACGTAGGCGAGATCGTGCCTCTGCTGTGAGCTGAAATATATTCACGGGATCCACTTTTCACTATTAATATTTAATTTAATTATTAAATATTTGTATTCTGTTTTGGGATTACAGTATTGCATGATTTAGTGGGAGGGGCATATTAGATTAAAAATCCATGATCTAGTTTATGCTTTTGATATTATATGAAACTGCTTAATTTCTGCTAACCGTTTTTCGTGATCTATATGATAGATTGGCGATGGCGGCACAATCCACAAATCAGTTTGCGCGTATGCTTGATGCGAACAAACTGAAAGGCGCTGAGAACTTTGCAGACTGGGAATTGAATTTGAGGATTGTCCTTGATTCCGAGAAGCTGGGTTATGTTCTTGAGGGTCCGTTGCCCCTTGCAGTGGTGAGGATGCTTCGGAGGAGGAACGCCAAGTTTTTGAAACTTGGAAGGATGATGATTTAAGGGTTAAATCATACATCCTTAGTTCACTGTCTCCGAAACTCAAGCAACAGTACTATGGTATGTTAGATTCCTATAGTATGATGACGCGATTGAGACAATCGTTTGAGAACCAGGAACAAGTATTGTTCACAAAGTCGCCATGGAACTGTTCCATGCGCGTCTGGATGAGAGGGCAAGTGTCAGCCCACATGTTCTTCAGATGATCGATTTGATCGATCAATTGAGGCAACATAATCTCATCTTGAATGACATTCTCGGTAGGAGTGTCATTCTTGGTTCACTGCCAGCTTCATTTCGCCAGTTCGTGATGTACTTCAACATGCACGGGACTGTCTGTACCTACCAGGAGCTACATAGGATGTTGCTCACGGCAGAAGAAGACCTTAAGAAGGGAGTACCGACTCGCCCTCCTAGAACTACTTCTCTTTCAGCTTCTTCCCAAGGATGGTCCAAGGGAAAGAACAAGAAAGGCAAGAAGAAAAAGAAGGCTTTTGGTCCTCAACAACAGGCGAAGATTGCAAAGCCCAAAAGGGCTTCTGAAGACAAATGCCACCACTGCGGCAAAGTTGGGCACTGGAAAAGGAACTGTCCTGATTACATTGCCCAAGTGAGGAGAGACAGAGCTTCTACATCAGATACTTTTATTTTTCCAGTTGTTGATTTATCTTTGGCTTATGAAGCCGTTACATCCAGCTAGATTTTAGATTCTGCTTGTCCCATTCACATTTGCAATTCGTTGCAGGTGCTGAAGGAAAGTAGGAAACTGAAGCCTGTCGAGATGCAGTTGCGGTTCGGGAGTAGAGACTCTTTGGATGCAGTTGCAGTGGGAGTATGCGAGATCTCATTGCCGAATGGGACACTTTTGTTATATGACTGTCATTTTGTACCGGGATGTGTCGCTAATATTATATCACTTTTTGTATTGGATACAGAAGGCTATTGTATTAATATTAAGAATAGTTCTTTGTATTTATATGATAAAAATAATATTCAGATCCTTAGTTGTCCAAACCAGCATGGTCATTATACATTGCAAACTTCAAAAGATATATTAAATACTGGAGTTAATAAACGTAGTTTACCTGAATTAATAATACTGAACTTTGGCATATGAGACTTGGTCACATTGCGTTAAACGCCTTACCCAATTGGTTAGGAATGGTTTGATATCAGATCTTACCATTGAGTCCTATCCAACTTGTGAATCCTGTATTCAGGGTAAGATGACCAAAGCCTCATTTTCTGGTGTTGGACCGCGCCACTAACTTACTGGCACTCGTACATTCTGATGTATGTGGTCCACTAAGTCAAACTGCTCACAGTGGTTATTCGTACTTCGTTACCTTTACTGATGATTTATCACGGTACGGTTATGTGTATTTGATGCGACATAAATCGGAAACCTTTGAAAAGTTCAAAGAGTTCCGAAATGAAGTAGAAAAACAAACTGGTAAATATATTAAATGCCTTCGATCAGATCGAGGCGGTGAATATATGAGTGGTGAGTTCATGGATTATATGAAGGAGAATGGGATTCTCTCTCAATATACTCCTCCAGGTACACCACAGCACAATGGTGTATCTGAAAGGAGAAATCGGACTTTATTGGATATGGTCCGATCGATGTTGAGTTTCATAGATTTGCCCTATTATTTATGGGGCTACTGTCTCTTAACAGCCGCACATCTTTTGAATAAGATTCCTTCAAAGGCTGTTCCTACGACACCGTATCAGATATGGTTCGGTAGGAGACCAAATATTTATATATAAGGTTGGGGTTGTCATGCCTATGTCAGGGTAACTCAGCAAAGTAAGCTTTCGCCTCGAGGGCAAAAGTTTAGGTTTGTTGGATATCCCTCGAACACGAGGGGATATCTGTTCTATGATACCGAGCATCGAAATGTGTTCGTAGCTCGCTTCGCAAAATTTCTAGAAGTAGAATTTTTGTCAGAAGGTGGTGATCATAGACAGGTTGAGCTTGATGAAGTCCAACCTGAAAACAATGAACCAACGGAGGAACCTGAAGTTCAAGTAGATGAAGGACCTTCAACACACACACTCTAGGTCGGAAAGGGTATCTAGACCTCCTGAACGCTTGTATTTGATACAAGAAAAGAGTCTGGATGTTCTCTTAGTTGAAGAGACAGATCCTTTCACCTATAGAGAATCAATGTTGGACATCGACTCCGTGAAATGGCAAAGTGCCATGAAATCTGAGATAGACTCAATGCATGAAAATCAAGTTTGGGACTTGATTCCGCTTCCCGAAGGAATTGTTCCTATCGGTTGTAAATGGGTTTACAAGAGGAAGCGCGGGCCTGACGGTAAGGTTGAAACTTACAAGGCCCGACTGGTAGCAAAAGGTTACACGCAGCGCGACCTGCGTCGACTACGATGAAACTTTTTCGCCAGTAGCAATGCTTAAGTCTATCCGGATTTTGCTTTATATAGCTGCGTATCATGACTACGAGATTTGGCAAATGGATGTCAAAACGGCTTTTCTAAATGGATTTCTTGATGAAGAAATCTATATGGAACAGCCGGAAGGTTTCACGTCCAGCGAAACCTCGGGTATGGTATGTAAGCTTAAGAAGTCCATTTATGGACTTAAACAAGCTTCACGAAGTTGGAATCTTCGATTCGATGAGATTATTAGATCGTCTGGTTTTCTCAAGAATTCGGAAGAATCATGTGTGTATCAGAAGGCCAGTGGGAGCATGGTCGTATTTTTAGTCCTATATGTTGATGACATCCTAATCATTGGGAATGATTTAGGTATGTTGCAAAGCGTGAAAGCGTACCTTTGTAAGAATTTCTCCATGAAGGACCTGGGAGAAGCTTCCTATGTTTTAGGGATAAGACTCTATAGAGATAGACAAAGGAGGCTGATTGGGTTATCTCAATCAACGTACGTAGATAAGATCTTGGAACGGTATAGTTTTGGTAACTGTAAGACAGCAAACATACCGTTCAGACATGGGATACATCTTTCTAAGAAGATGTGTCCACAACAGAAGATGAGAAGGTTAGAATGTCTAACCAACCTTATGCTTCATGTTTGGGTAGCATAATGTATGCCATGTTATGTACGAGGCCTGATATCAGTTTCGCTGTTAGCGTAACTATAGTCGATATCAGTCCAATCCAGGTAATGACCATTGGATGGCCATTAAACATATCCTAAAGTATCTTAAAGGTACTAAGGATAAGTTAAATTTATGGAGGAAACGAACTGCAGGTTAATGGGTATACAGACTCCGATTTCCAATCGGATCCCGATGATAGAAAGTCTACATCTGGATTTGTCTTTACCCTTAATGGAGGTGCAGTTTGTTGGAAAAGTTCCAAACAGGGATCGACAGCTGATTCCACCACTGAGGCGGAATATATTGCAGCTTCTGAAGCTGCAAAAGAGGCTGTGTGGATAAAGAACTTATCACAGAATTGGGAGTTGTCCCAAGTATCGAGAATGCGATTCTGTTATACTGTGATAATACTGGAGCCATTGCGCAAGCAAAGGAACCGAGGGCGCATCAGAAGTCGAAGCATGTGGAACGCAAGTACCACATCATTCGAGAGATCATGTCGCGAGGGGATATTGTCGTGTGCAAGTTACCGAGTGAAGATAATGTAGCAGACCCGCTGACGAAGGCCATACCTCCGAAGTTGTTTGATAAACACGTGGAGTCGATGGGTATTAGATACAATCGATATTGGCACTAGAGCAAGTGGGAGATTTTGTTGGGGTTGGTGCTCAGAGCGCCAATTCCCGGTTGTATTTCTGTTAAATACTTTTGTAAAACATTATTATTATGAATAATATATGCAGTTTCTATAATATAATCTATATTTCTATATGGTAAAGACGTAATGACCCTAGAATGATTAGTCATGATACAGTTGCAAAAGCGTCGCAACGGACATTGGGTAGTATCATGACGTTGTCATTCTCAGACAGTTCCTGGTCAAGGTTTACACTACTTGGTCAGTATAGTAAACCCGTTGAGACCGTACATATCGTATACTGGAATATATGATTCCAATGGTTTCTCAATGAACCATTAGTCTTGGAGACTAGTATAGACGTGTAGGTGTTTATAGCGGATAAACATTGAACGACTCACCGAAGATTCTTAATGGATGGTACACCAGCGTCAATAAGAATCTTCTTGGGTTGAGTAGCACTTGTGATTCTTAGACTTGAGATGCCATTGTGGGCACATGAGACATCTTCTACACTTAGACGGCAGTCACGTCACCGATCTATTTAGATCAGACCTCCGCCTGTTCGTTGGGTGTAGACATATCCTCAGGGTGTCCTACGTGTATCAAGATAGGATCCGTCAGTTCTGTGTATCAGAGCATAGGTAGTCCATATGATTAGCAATCAGATAAAACCATGGGCCCGTGGTAAAGTTTAGAAGCTAGTTCTAAACATTCTTTTTGAGATTGCTAATAGAATAGTCGACTGGATGATCCCGATAGAGATTGACGTTTACATCTTATCTCTGGGATTTATCCGGATACCTGTGACGGAGGAATTATACATTTGCCATGACCTCGACCTGTATGGTTCAGCGAGATTATCCGTGATCGTCATAATCTACGGGTGGATAGATTATGGACACGAAATTAGATTTCGTGACAGATATACCTGAATCTAGAGAGTCTCAATAATGAAACATACTCGTAGAGCACTAGAGCAACATTAATAAATAATATTGATATTTATAAAGTCGTTTAATGGTTAAACGCAAGATACATGCTAAAGAGACTAGATAGTCATTTGATTAATTATTGTGTATTTACATTTAATACTTGATTAATTTAAATACACATTAATTAATAGTCAAAATGAGTTATTTGACTTATTTCCTAAATGAATATATGTTTTTAATATTTAATGTAAATATTATACATATATTTAATATATTTGTATTTGATTAATTAATTAATTATTTAATTGTTAAATGATTAAATTAATTAAAATATAAATATCTTACATTAGGATATTTAAAGTAAATGATATTAGTTGCAATTGTTGACTTAAATAAATATCTAATAAAGTTGTATTAAGATATTTATGCAAGTTGATAAAGTGATAAAGTGAAATGAAATTGAAATTTATATTTGTTGCATTTGGTATATGCAATTTCGGCCAAGGCATATTTTTGCCCTAATATAAATTGTTTTCATTTTCATTTCACTTAGTTAACCTAATACACTTTAACAAAAGAGAGACACCATTGAAGAAACCAAAAGGAAAGCTTGAGAAAGAAAGAAAACTTCAAAAGCTTGGAAATTTAGTAAGTTTTCAAACTTGCTATTAGTAAGGAATATGTTCCTTAGGTTCTTGGCTTTAATATATGATATTCTTAGGATGATTCTTTCTTTGTTCCTTGTGGTTTTTGATGATGGAAGTTTTGGAGAAGTGTGAAGCATGTGTAATGAAGAAAGCTTGTAACTATTGTAGTTGTAAAGATTCTTTTAAGGTTTTGGAAACCATGTTGCTAATCTAGAGTTATTGACCCACTCTTAAATGACCTAGATTTGATCTTGAGTTGTTTCATTGTGTTGAGACTTGGATTGGATGGAAGAATGATGATTGAAGTAATTGATTTAATGTATTTGGTCTAATTTGTCCAATTTGTGGAAATTGAAAAATTAGGGTTCATGACTAATTCCAAATTTGGGGTTTTTCATATATGTTGTGTATTTATGTGTGTATATGATTCATATAAAGTTTCATGTTGATTGGATATCATTTGGATGTGTCTTGAAGCATGAAAGTGCAAAATGCACAAAATGCTCCCTAAGGAGTGCATTCGGCCAAGATAAGAAAAATTGGGGATTTTGGTTCCTTTGGTGTTTTGATGTTTTGAACATCATAAGTTCATCTTAGAAATGATTTAGAATCATTCAAAATTGATTGGATCAATTTCGGACTAAAACGGACAAAATACCAAAGCAATGGCATTTCGGTAAATTCACTTAAAATTATTTTATTGAATTTATTTTCATGATTTGATTATTGGAATATTAAATAAATATGTTTATTTAATTAATCCGAGAAAAAGTTTTGAAATTTGAAAATCGGATTTTCACCGCTTCCGCTGCGTTACCGGACTCACCCCCTAAATAACCCCTACATGCCCAACCTTGCCAGCCCTGCAAGAATGTCTCCATGACCAAGTCAGTTCCATAAACACTTTCAACAGACCAAATCCAAACCCATAGTCCCAAACCTACAGTTCTGGTTGGAGAAACAATCCAAACTTCAGTTGGAGGAATGATAACCAAGTACAACCATCACAACAACCTCCCAAGGTATACCAGAATTTCCAAAACTCCCAGAATTATGCACCATATGTCCCACCACCTAAGAAAACCCTTAAGGATACCTTGCATGCATTCATTGAGAAACAGGAAGCCATCAATAACCAAAATGTGCAAACATTGATTGATCTGAAAGATACTTTTTCCAAAATCACATTTTCTTTGACCATTAATGAGAAAGGTAAGTTTCCTGCACAACCACAGCCAAACCCCAACAGTCATCAAAACCCTCACAATGGTAGTTCCTGTAGTCAACAAATTGACCAAGTCAAATATGTTAGTACTCTTCGTAATGGTAAGTTTATCCACAAACCTAATTTTGAACCTCTTGAAATTGAAAATAAATCAGCTTGATTTAATTTACTTAAATCAAAGTGGTAGAAAATGGGATTAGTCACACCTAATTATGGATATTTTGATGAATTTAATTAAGCATACCTAATGTTTGATAAGACATTTATTGATTAAAAATTGCCTAAATTTTGCTATAAATAACAAGCTTTATGAATGTTTTAATTAGAAGCTTTAGCAAGGTAAAAATTTGTGAAAGCTATGCACAAGTATTTTCTTAGAGAAATTAGCCTAAGTTAAAGAAGTATTTAGAGAAGCTTGTAAGGTCTTTATAACATTTCATCTATGAGAAATCAAGATTGGATCTTGGAGTGAAGCTTGCTAGCATTGGAATCAAGGTTGGATCTTGAAGAAAAGCTTGCAACACTTTGGAATTTCTCCCACCATTTCAACAAAGAGAAGGAGATTGGAACTTTGCTTCAAGCTTGCTGGGTAAGTTTGAACTTCTCTTAAGTTATGAAATATGTAGGATGCATGATCACATAACTTAATGTTGAAATAAGACTAATAAATTATGTTATGATACTTTAGAAGTATAAATACAACATACTTGTAATTAGGTCAAATATGTTCATGTTGGACATGGAACAATTAATAAGAGTTTGGAACTCAAGATTAAATGCTTAGAGCTAAGACTACCATTCTAGAATCACTTGACCACTTTTAGGTGAACTAGAATTATTCATGAGACATTTCATATTGGGATTCTAAAATTGGTTTATGATTAGATTCAAACAAATGCATATAAGTATTTAGAATACAAGTATGTTAATTGTACAACATGTGTTGATGATGGTTAAGAAGCTAAAATTGGATTTTATGTGTATATGAAGTATTAGGAGAAAATTGGAAGTATTTAGTAATGATTTGAACTTGGAAAATGCTCACTGTCTAGGGCAACGTCGCGACTCAGACCCCTGAAAGTTTGGATTTCTTCATCTTTGGTACGCTTGTGTTTAACATATATATATATATATTATATATATATATATTGCAAAAACATTAATTTGTTTCTTATCGACTAGTAATTAATACAACATTTTATTTCGAATAATTATATGAGGAGACGGATTCGAGTAGAAAAAAATTATTAGATTGGAAAAAGCGTTTCGATATAATTGAAGGATTTGCTCAAGTACTTCTTTATCTCCATAAAAATTCAAGATTAAAAGTGATTCATAGGGATTTGAAAGCCGACAATATCTTATTTGATGATCAAATGAATCCAAAAATTTCTGATTTTGGCATGGCTAAAACTTTTACAATGAATGAATTAGAAGCTAACACAAATAGAATTGTCGGAACATAATAAGTATAATTTATATATTTATAAGTGCATGTGATTGCGTTAAATTTTCAATTTCCTATCACACACTAATTAATAGCGATGTTCAATTTCTTTTCCACAATGTATATGTCTCCAGAGTATGTAATGAATGGTATTGTCTCAATGAAATTTGATGTATATATTTTCAGAGTCTTGGTACTAGAAATAATAAGTAGCAAGAAGAATAGCAATAGCTATGACATAGAGCGCCCCTCAACTTTGTAAGATATGTAAGTGTTTGATACCTTTTGTATGATCATTCAAAAATGGATTTCAAAACATTTTGGATATTATGTATCTATCTAACTTTATTGAATGTGAAAAATTTACCTTTTTCAGCCATGGCAACTATGGAATGAAGGCAAAGGTTTAGAGTTAATAGACCTAATATTGGATGAATCATGCTCTCGTGATGCAGTTGTGAGATGTATTTATGTAGGTCTTTTATGTGTTCAAGATCGAGCAATTGATAGACCAACAATATCGGATGTTGTTTCCATACTTACTAATGATACAATAGCTCTACCTACACCAAAACAACCGGCGTTTTTCATTAATATTGCATCTGATTATCAAGAGTCAGAAGTTACAGAAATCAAGTTACTAGTGTGTTCTGTGAATGAAGTGACGATTTCAAAAATGGAAGCTAGATAAGTACTATAGTTATTTAATAATATTTGGTGGGATTTAGTAAGTTACTTTTGTTATATTGATATCATGAGGTAAATGACTTATAATTTGATTTTCAGGTCCTGAGTTCGAGCTCATGTGGTATATTTTTTTATAAGAGTCTGGGATAGTTGAGGGTTTTATCTACTCAGTTTAAACCCGAATCAGATAATTTGACGGAATGATTTCTAACATTTTTAAAAAAAAAATATTGATCTCATCAGTCACGATTCATATAGTGAATGTGTGATAATTTGTAGAATAAATAGCATTAATTTTCCATGAATGGGGTTACAACAATGCTACGTCTCCACCCATTTTACACTATTAAGGTGAAACGATAACGTTTGGTTAAATGAGATCATGTGATTACACTTTAAAGCTTATCTCAGCCACATGCCCTTACCTGGATCTTCTCAATATACATATCTCAAAATCTTCTCGAGCAAAACAAATTCATCTCCCACGATCACTCTCTGTCATTGTCAGCCACCACCATTAAAAAAAAAAAAAAAATCTTTAACGTCAAAATATATTGATTCTAAAATAATGAATATTGACGTTAAATATTATTAGCATAAATTCGACACCAAAATGTGGATGAGAAACACAATTAGCGTCGAAATTAAAAAATTCGACGCTTAAGTATAACATTTTGCTTCCAATAATTTCCGACGAAAAATGTAATTTTTCGACTCTAAATAACGTATTTGGCGATGAATATTTTTGATGCTACAAGACCTATTTTGTGACGAATATTTTTCGACGCAAAAGTATATAAAACATTAAAATATAAATATTATTTTATTACTTTTAGTGTCGAATAATTCGACGTTAAATGGTATAAGAAATTTATTATTTAACATACTTTTGGTTCGAAACATTCGATTTTTTATTTTGAAAAATATTATTATAAAAAATAAATTTACCGAATAATAGTACAATTATTTTTATTCTAATAATTATTTTTGTTATTATAAATTAAAAATAAATTAATTTTAGAATTAACATTTATTAAATAAATACATACTGTATTTATTTATACAAATGAAAATAAAAATTACCGCTGTTGTGATGGAGGGGCGATCGAGCCCGATGCAGTCTGGCCGAGTAAGGCCTCCAGCATCTGCCTGAAAGCCCTCATCCGCTGGTCGAAATCCTACATCTTCCTCTGGTGGTCCTCCTCGACCTGCAGTAGCTTCTCCTGTTCTTCTTCAGCTCTTCTTGGGTATTGCCCAGCTCTTCTTTGGTGCTGGCTAACTCTTCCTTGGTGCTGGCTAGCTGTTCTCGAAAGCACGGGTCAATAGGAGAAGAAACAGCAGTGCGTCCAGATGATGTCAAACATTATACGCTGTCTGGTTCTTGAAAACCAATTGCGATAACTCCTCATCTGGTAGAGTTTCGGACCCTGTCTCCTCAGCTTGTAGTTGGACCTCCATCATTTCGTTCTGTTTAATAAAAAAATTGAAGTTAATGTTCGAACTTGAAAAGAAAAAAATTAAATTTAAAATATATTAAATTTATTTTAAATACTTAAGTTAATGTTCGGCTTTTTCATTGATCCATTTCTTCTTCTCATTATAGTGCGTCACTCGGAAAAACTTCGAAAATGACTGCACCTCACCTATACTACTCTGCAAAAAAATATAAAGTGATTGTTATTATTAGTAAAATTAATGAAATATTAAAAAATAGTTGAGGATATATTTACCTCAGAATGTTCGGCACGGTGTTAGGAAAATGGCTTGGAGCCTCCACGATGGTTGAAACGCAGGTGACTGTGATTCTCCGCTTTTGTGTGATATTTATTATGCATTTAACAATATTATAAATAACAAAAGTGAGAGAATTATCAATTTCGTATTATTTTAAAAATTACCTCGTGTTTCTCGCTCGAGCAAAGCCCACACAAGAATGTTCAGTCTTGCTCCTTTATATAATCAGGCTTGTGCTGTGGAGAATCCAAAGTCTCATGTTCGTTGAATATCAGTTTCAGGACTTTTGTCTTAAAATCCTTGTAACTCTTCCCCATGTGGTGGTTGAGATACTTCAGGACGTTTGGTTTATTTTCAGGTCCACATCGAACAACTCCTGCAGGAATAGCAACCACGTAGAAATTAAATATAAAACATTAATTTAAAGATGACAGTATATAACGAAAACTCAATACTGTTAGTTTACTCACAAGTAGCATCGGGAAGAACTAGTTGATTTTCATCTCCCACGGGATCTTTCTCTAAGAAATGTAGTTTTGGGAAGCTTCAAACCAAGCAGCAACACCTATGGCATTGGTAAACAATGAAAAATGTTGTCTGATCTGTCTTTCTCCATCATCTGATATCTCGATCCGGATGCGGCCGTGGGCTTTAACATGCTTAACCAACGCCAGACCACAGGTGCGTCCTCAAGCGTTCGTTGTACTCGAGTCACCTGTGCTAGTAGTCAAAGAAACGCATTTGCGAGAACCTGTTGCCATCTTCAAAATAAGAAACCAAAACTTTCACCGTAATTATCAAAATAAACCTATATAAACTTTCACCGTAAAACAAGCTGCGGTTGCTGTTAGCAGCAGCAAGCCTGCTGCTGTTAACAGCAACAGTAGCAAGCCTACTGCTATTGCAACAACAGTAAGCCTGCTTCTGTTGCAATAACAGCATCAAGCCTACTGCTGTTGCAACAGCAGCCGCAAGCCTACTACTGTTGCAACAACAACAACAGCAAGCTGCTGTGTTAACAATGCAAAAAATAACTACCCTATTCACTTTACTATCAGTACAACACAACACACCTTTATCACATACATTTTATTCCGCTACAATATACCCTTACACAACTTATCACCGTATCATTAATCATCCAATTCATGTTATTATTTTTCCCAAAACACAAATCATACATACCCTTCATCCTAACAAATTCATAACTATTTAAATATTCCACCATTTACACAGAAGCCTTAAGTATGATCAAATAAGTACTCAAGTCCCTATTTATGATTTGTTTTTGCATTAAATCAAACACAAATACCATATCAGCAACCCTCCCATGAACCCTTAAAAGTGAAAGCATGTAATTGCATGTTTCAGTAGCGTGAACAACATAGGGCAACTCAGCCACTGACTTAAAGTAAGAATAAGCAGAATCCGAGTCCGAAAATGACCTTAACAGCCGAACAACTTCCTCAGAAGATAAGCCTTTTCTTGGCTTCCCCTTCACAACCACCACCTCCTTTAAACTTTTCATTACACACCCACAAAAACCCACTTGTTTTTTTTTCCTGTGTTTCTTCCAATTCACCACAGACCCACATTGCAAAACCTTCAAATTCCAAACTTTTGATCCCCTAATTAAACCATTACTATAACTTGAACCATACGAGTTACTGTAAGTGAAAGCAAATCTACAGCTAATATTACTACAGCAAGGACTTGAAGAGTCTAGTAAAAATAGAGCCATGGAGAAGCAATTAATCATCAAGCAAACAATAAACACAAACAAGTCCAACCAAAACAAAACACTTACCAGATAGTGAGAAAGAAGGGAAAACCTAGAAGAGAAGAAGAAAGCAGAACTAGAGAGTGAGAGAGAAGGGCAAACGATTTGTGGATTTTAATAACCCTTTTGCGACGAAGTTTTAGGTTTTAGCGTCAACTAATTCGATGCTAAAACTTTGGCGGTTCATAAAAATTTAGGGAAATTTTTAAGGGAAATTTAATCGACGCTAAAGATTAACTTTTAGCATCAAAAAGATAGTATCGACGCTAAAGGATAATCTTTTAGCGTCGAATAATATATTCGACGCTAAAGTTAAATTAATAATAATAATAATAATAATAATAATAATAATAATAATAATTGTAGCAATAATAATAATAATAATAATAATAATAATTAACTATCATCATCAGCATGAACTTTAATATCTCCATATATAATTAACCTGATGAGTGGTAAATATATCAATATTTACCACCATTTTACTTAATATTTTGTATAGTTTCTCGATTTTTATGAATATTTCGATGTGTTTTTGTTTATTTTGTAGATAAATAAAGTATCGGGATTCACTGGAATCAAATCGGGGCTAAAACGATGAAATTTGGATCAAAATGGCAAAAATATTATAGCGTGCGTCACGATTCGCATAGGATAGCACGCGTCCCAACGCCAGGCCAATAATATTGTTGCCAACAAGCGTCATCGCCACATCATCACGCGTCATCGCCACATCATCACTTGTGTCATCATTACATCATCATTGCGTCATCACTTGCGTCATCATTACGTCATCACTGCGTCATCACTTTATTGTCACGCTCCTGCCGACATAATTATTTAGCCGCCATAAACTATGTTGAGCATCGCGACAGGCAATGAGTGTCTTGTTTGTTTATTTTCAGCTTTCTTGTATTTTTTTTATTTTAGCAATAAAGTTCTGAGTGTTTTTATTCAAGCATGAGTAGGTAACTTCTTTCTGCTGGAGTGAAAGGTAAAGCTTTTATTATAATAATTTAGATTAATCTCCCTTATTTTATAATATATAAATTATCTTAAAATCTGACTTAATTGGATACCGCCTTATTGATCAGTTAGACTTAATTAAAATATCCTTAATCCTGATTTAATTGGGTACCGCCTTATTGGTCGGTTGGTAATTAATTAAATTTGACTTAATCCTGACTTAATTAGATACCGCCTTTATGGTCGGTTGGATTAAATTAAATTTGACTTAATGGGATATCGCCTATATGGTCGGTTGGTAATTCATGCAAAAATTATATATTATAATAAGTGAGATTTCTAGATTTGAATTATTAAAAGTGGATCCTTTTACTCCAGCATTTTATTTCATTGTTTTATTTCAACTTTTTAGTTTTCAATTTGTTTTATTATGTTTTATTTATTTGTCTTTAATAGTCCTAGATATGTGTTGTAACTAAATATGTTGTCTAGGGTTGTGATGAAAACCAATATCAATGATTTAATAAGTTGACTTTTCTTATGTCTTGTGTGATGTTTTGGTTTATTTATTGAGTCTAGTTCTTAATGTTTCTTGTTAATTAGCCACTAATAAGATTGATTAGGTAAACTTAAAATGAACTTGGAAAAGAGATTTTAGGTTTAGCCATAAACTCAATAGCTCACGATCTCACATTCACCTTAGAGATTTCCTTTCAGGATAGCAATATACCTGTCGAGCGTGAGTAGCCATAATTGGAAATTAAAATTAATGAATTCAGAGTTTCTTAATTAACATATGAATATAGTTAATTGGGTTACTTTGGGTGTTTGCATCTGACCATCGGAAGAGGCTTTTGCATATTGTCGTGTTCCAGGTTAATAAATTGATATATTACACTAGCATAAGGTAATCAACTCATCTTTAGAAGAATATTGGTAGGATTCACAACTCTGGATATTTTCATATCATTAATTCATCTTGAACTCTACTGTAGTTTTATTTACTTGCTTTTAGATAAAATCACCATTCAACCAATAATCAAAAATCGAATTAATTAGATACTTGTAGACATTTAGCTTCATAATAATTAATAGCATAAGTGATAAGTCCTCATGGGATCGATACATTTATACTACTTGTACGATACATACGCTTGCGTGTGTTAACCGCCGATCAAGTTTTTGGCGCCGTTGTCGGGGACTTATTTATCTTTTACTATTAATTTTGAGGTTAAATACTTTACTTGTGTCTAAAGTTTTTACTTATTATTTGTGTTTTCTTGTGTTTCAGGTTCTAAAAAACTACATGAGAAGAAGCAGAAGCTTTGAATTCCATCCACTTGACCCAGAAATTAAAAGAACTCTCAGACAGTTAAGAAGGGAAAAACTAGAAAATCAAGAAGCACTGATCAACATGGACAATCAAGAATCTGAACCTTTGCAAGTAGCACCATCAATTCCTATTCGAGACAGAACAATTTCGGTGGTTGACGGCTTCATATCATGTATTGTACTTCCTCTCTTACCAGCAAATGCTTGTGACATCAAAACATGCATTCAGATGATACAACAATCAGTTCAGTTTGGGGGAAGCGCAATTGAAGATCCTAATGCCCACATCAGCAACTTCCTGGAAGTTTGTGGCATATTTAACTACAACCGAGGGGCAGAAGAAGTAATGCTTCTGCGTGTGTTTCCATATTCCTTAAAAGACAGAGCTAAGACTTGGCTCTATTCACTACCAGCAGGTTCTATAACCACTTGGAACACTCTTGCTACCAAATTTCTTACAAAATACTTTCCCCCAGCCAGAACAACAAAGTTGAGAAATGACATCACATCCTTTATACAACATGACTCAGAATCCCTCCGTGAAGCATGAGAAAGATATTAGGAACTACTCCGAAAATGTCCTGACCATGAGATTGCAAATTGGCTTCAACTCCAAACCTTCTATAATGGGCTTACTGGATTGATGAGAACCACAGTTGATGCTGCTGCTGGAGGAGCATTAATGGCAAAAGGAGAAGATCAAACTTGGGACTTAATTGAAAAAATGGCTAACAATAATTCTTTATGGCCAACAGAGAGGAGCATAATCCATCGAGTAGCAGGAATCCACGGAGTAGGAACCAACTCAGCTGTGAATGCCAAGCTGGATCAGATATGTAAATGCCTAGAAACTCTTAGCATGCAAGTTAATGCTGGATCCACGAGTACACCATATGGAGGAGTACCAGAGGCAGAATCTCACAACGAAGATGAGACTGTGAACTATGTCAGTAATTTCAACAGACAGGGAAACAATCCATATTCAAACACCTACAACTCAGGTTGGAGGAATCATCCCAATTTTGCATGGAGCAACATTTCAGGGCAAAAGAACAATCCACCACCAGGATTCCAACACCAGAATAAAGGCCATGAGTATGATAAAAAACCAGGAATAGCAGATTTGATTGCCCATATGAAAAAACAAACAGCAACATACGATGCCATGTTTCAAAGCCAAACAACATCTTTAAAGGCACTGGAAAATCAATTAGGACAACTGGCCAATGCTCAGAACTACAGATCGGAAGGTACCCTTCCTAGCGACACAGAGCCAAATCCAAGGAACAGGGGTAAGGAGCAATGCCAAGCCATCACTTTGAAAAGCGACACTGAAATCAACAAAGATATTGGAGTCACGATATCCACTGAGAAAGTTCCAAAAGACAGTAATGAAGCAGATCCACAGATGGAGGAAAAAGAGGTAAAAGAAAATGATCGAGAAAAATTTACTCCTCCTCCACCTTTTCCACAGCGTCTCCAGAAACACACACTAGACAAGCAATTTGCTTGATTCTTGGAGATTTTCAAAAAGATGCATATCAACATTCCATTTGCAGAAGCGTTGGAGCAAATGCCCAGCTATGTCAAATTCATGAAAGATATTTTGTCGAGAAAATGAAGATTGGGAGATTACGAGACTGTAGTATTGACAGAAGAATGCAGCGCCATCATTCAGAGGAAGCTCCCCCCAAAGTTGAAGGGTCCTAGCAGTTTCATCATCATTTACACCATAGGAGAACATTACTTCGGTAAGACTCTGTGTGATTTATGTGCGAGTATTAACTTAATGCCTTTGTCTATTTACAGGAAACTGCAGCTTGGAGAAGCAAAGCCCACCTCAGTCACTTTGCAACTTGCTGATAAATTACTCATATTTCCATGAGATGTAGTGGAAGATGTATTGGTCAAGGTTGAAAAATTTATTTTCCCAGTAGATTTCATTATCCTAGACATGGAGGAAGACAAAGACGTACCTATTATCGTCAGGAGACCATTCTTGACTACAGGTAGAACTATCATTGATGTACAAAAAGGTGAACTAACCAAGAGGGTACAAGACCAATAAATAACATTCAATGTTTTCAAAGCCATAAAATTTCCAAATGATGAAAGAGATGATGAATGTTTCAGACTAGATGTATTAGATAGTATCATCCATAATACAGATGCAATGCAACTTTCCACTGACAAACTTGAAGCATGCATCATCGACATGACTGATAAAGAATTAGATGATGAGATTTTGAAATGTATCAACTATCTTGGCGGATCTTCTTACTTCAGATCGACACCACAATTGGAAAGCTTGGAACTACCAAAAATGAGAAAATTAAGCCCTCAATTGAAGAACCATCGCAGCTGGAACTAAAGCCACTTTCGAGCCATCTCAGGTATGCATACTTGGAAAACTCTTCTGATTTACCGTGATTATTTCTTCGACTCTAACATGGGTGCAGGAAGATAAGTTGCTGAGAGTGTTACGCAAGCACAAGAGAGCTATTGGCTGTACTATAGTAGACATTCGAGACATCAGTCCATCATTTTGCATGCATAGAATCCTGATGAATGATGAGTACAAAGCCACAAGGGAGCATCAACGGAGACTGAATCCAATCATGAAGGAAGTCGTAAAGAAAGAAATCATAAAATGGTTGGACGCAGGCATCATCTACCCCATCTCTGACAGCTCTTGGGTAAGTCTTATGTAATGTGTATCCAAGAAATGAGGGATGACTATAATCACCGATGAAAAGAATGACTTGATTTCGACGAGAATAGTGACTGGATGGAAAGTTTACATGGATTAAGGAAGCTGAACAAAGCCACACGGAAAGATCATTTCTTACTTCCATTCATTGACCATATGCTAGACAGATTGGGAGGACATGATTTCTACTATTTTCTAGACGGATATTAGGGATACAATCAGATTGTCATCGCCCCAGAAGATCAGGAGAAAACCACATTCACATGCCCGTATGTTACTTTCGCATTCCGTAGGATGCTGTTTGGGCTCTGTAATGCTCCTGCCACGTTTCAACGATGTATGATGGCCATCTTTTTAGACATGCTAGAAAAAAGCATGAAAGTCTTCATGGATGACTTTTCAGTATTTGGAGACTCATTCGCCCACTGTTTGCAAAATCTGGGAAAAGTATTGCAAAGATGTGAAAATAGAGAGAAATGCCACTTCATGGTGCCAGAAGGCATTGTTCTGGGACATCGGATCTCACAGAATGTAATTGAGGTAGACAAAGTAATGATTAAAACTATAGAGAAACTACCTCCACCATCATTCGTAAAAGGGATTTAAAGTTTTCTCGGGCATGCATGATTTTACAGGAGATTCATTAAAGACTTCTCCAAGATTGCCAAACCATTATGCAATCTGCTGGAGAAAGATGTGTCGTTCCACTTTACCAAAGAATGCCACCAGGATTTTGAGATCTTGAATCAAAAGCTGGTATCTGCTCTCATTATAGTAGCACCAGATTAAACGCTCCCATTTGAAGTGATGTGTGATGCCAGTGATTTTGCTGTAGGTGCAGTTTTGGGACAACACAAAGCTAAAATTTTTCACACCATTTACTATGCCTGTAAAACTTTGAATGAAGCACAGCTCAACTACACAACAACTGAAAATGAATTGCTTGCAGTTGTATTTTCTTTTGATAAATTCCGCTCCTATTTGTTGGGTCCCAAAGTGGTGGTCTACACAGACCTTTCAGCAATCAAATACATGATCGCGAAGAAAGATGCCAAGCCCACATTGATCCATTGGGTGCTTCTACTGTAACAATTTGATGTGGAGATCCGAGATAGGAAGGGGACAGAAAATCAAGTGACAGATCACTTGTCGAGGCTCCAAAATGGAGGTACACATGGCAATGAACCGATAATTAATGAAACTTTTCCAGATGAACAATTATTTACCATCAAGCAGTAGGAAGTCCCTTGGTATGCAGATTATGTGAACTACATAGTATCGGGGAAATGGCCGTTGGAATGGATACATCAGCAATGAAAGAAATTCTTCAAAGAAGTCAAACATTATGTCTGGGATGAGCCGTACCTATTCAAAAGTTGTGCTGATAAGTTATTGCGGCATTGTGTACCACAGAAGGAGGTCAATAGTGTCCTGCAGCATTGTCATTCATCACCATATGACAGACACTTCAGCGGAAACAAAACCGTATCCAAAATCCTGCAATCAGGTTTGTTCTGGTCTATTATGTTTAAAGATACTCACTTATTCGTTCTTCAATGTGACATGTGCCAGAGAACGAGAAATATTTTGAGAAGAAATGAATGACCTCTTCAAAACATTCTCGAAATAGAGATATTTGATGTATGATGGATTGACTTCATGGGACTCTTTGTTCCATCGTTTGGAAACATGTACATTCTGGTTGTAGTAGACTACGTCTCCAAATGGGTGGAAGCAACAATACTGCCATCAAATGATTCCAAAGTGGTATTACAATTCCTCGAGAAAAATATTTTCACTTGCTTTGGAACACCTCGGGCAATTATCAGCGATGGTGGAACACACTTCTGCAACAAGTACTTTGATGCACTTCTAGCCAAATACGGAGTTACTCATGAAGTTGCCACTGCTTACCATCCACAGTCAAGTCGTCAGGTTGAAGTTTCTAACAGAGAAATCAAAATAATCCTGGAGAGAACTATTTGTTCAACGAGGAAGGACTGGTCCAGAAAATTGGATGATGCATTATGGGCCTACATGATAAGTGTTTGGAAAGACATGTCATTTGTCTATAGAGCTCGAACATAAAGCGTATTGGGCACTGACCAAACTGAATTTTGATCTGCAAGCAGCGGGGGAGAAACGGGTCTTACAACTGAATGAATTAGAGGAATTTCACCTATATGCTTATGAGAATGCCAAATTGTACAAAGAAAAGACCAAGAAGTGGCATGATCAGAAAATAGTGCGCAGACAACTGGAACCAGGGCAACAGGTGTTGTTATACAACTCAAGGTTGAATCTTTTCCCTGGTAAGCTGAAATCAATGTGGTCAGGTCCATTTGTGATCACCCAAGTGTCACATTACAAAGTAGTTGAGATACATAACCCCAACTCCAACAGCACATGCAAAGTCAACAACCAACGTGTCAAACACTACTGGGGAGAATCATTTGAGCGACAAAAAGAGAGTCTCACACTGGCAGATCCAGCCTAACGTTTGAGAAATCATGTATGGCTGAAGACGTTAAACTTAGCGCTGGCATGAAGGCAACCCACACAATTTATGTATATATTGAGATATCGTGTGTTTAAATTTTTGTGTTTTTTTTTGTAGGAAAAATCATAGACATGATGGAAGACACTCTCGCAAAACTTCACAAGCATTTTCCTCATCTCCCTCAAAATTCTCTGATGAAAATCTACAAAGCACGCATTGAAAGAATGAGACTTCTGATGATCAAAGGTATTCCTAGTGATATTCGTTAGATAATTGAAGTACAAGTTCGTTTGGCAGGTGAGTCATATGACTCTTTTATTTCATTTCTGCCTGGTATTCCTAGTGATATTCATTGTCATTCTTTAGGAATGGTGTCTGATAATCGCGAAGATAAAATAAAATTCATTAGGGATGACATGAGTAAGAAGTCTTTAGATGATATTTCATTGACCCTTGAGACGCATTCCAGTGGATATGTTCATCACGAGATTCGCATTTTACATACACAATTTCAAAGAGAAAGACAACAATTGAGTCTCGGGAATCTGACTTTAAAAGACCATATTTGCCAATTTATAAGAAAATTGGATGGGAAGCTTCTCCCTGACCCATAGAGGTCATTCAAGCCGTTATTGGACGTAAAATCAGAGGAAGATGTGAGCCACAATCATAATTATTTGTACATATTATTTCAATTATTGCCTTGGTTTTCTTTAAATTATAGTTTTTAGTTTGTTTTGATTTCCTTTACTTTATTTTTTCGCAGACAAGATCTAAACTTTTTGACTTTCACGATTTATTTTACCGTTCATCTAAAGTTGTCATTTGGTAGGTACTAGTGCAATTATTACTCACTTTTTTTCAAGATCTATAAATTCAGCTCGAAATTTCTCTTTTCGTCACATCCAGATAAGAGTAAAAATGGAAACAACTTCAAAGCAACGATTCACTAATATCTGTGTATTTTATGGATCTAACTCTGGAACTAAACCAGAATTTGTCGAGGCTGCGACAGAATTAGATAGAGTTATAGCAGAATGAAACATGCACTTAGTATATGGCGGTGGCAATCTTGGATTGATGGGATCTATTTCAAAGGCCGTATAAGATGGTGGCGGTCATGTTTTAGGAATCATTCCAAAACATTTGGCAGACGGAGACCTCATTGGCAAATCAAATGGAGACGAACACATTGTGTCAGGTATGTCTGAAAGACTTTTTGAGATGATTAAGGAAGCTGATGCTTTTATTGCTTTGCCCACCAAGCTGAAGCTTTATTGCTTTACCAGGTGGGCTGGGCACATTGGAAGAAGTTTTCACAGTGGCATCTGGGCGAACTTGAACATTCACCAAAAACTCATTGAACTACTTAATATTGATAATTTTTCAATTTTCTTTTAGTATTTCTTGCAGATGCCAAAAGACTTGGGTTCATTTCAAAATCGGTAAAAGATATCGTCTTAACTGCAAAAATGACTGATGAATTATTTGACCAAATCCTAGCTTTTAAACCAAAAATCGACCATATTCTTTCCAAGTTGAACTGGTATGATAATGATCATGGCAAAAAGCGTAAACTGGACTTTGATCTTAACATTTAATTTTAATTTTCGTACCATATGATGTCTTCTAAACTCTTATTCTTCTTTTTTCAGACATTTGGGACAATGTCTCAAATAGGTTTGGGGGATGGGATAGTTGACTAGTTTATTTTCATTTATGTTTGTTTGTTTTTGTGTGTTTTTATTCAAAATTAAAAAAACCAAAAAAAAATATTTTTATATAATCTTTTTGAAATTTTTGACTAATTAAGTGGAATTGCTGTTTTGAGATAGATGTATAAGGAGTTTCCGCTCCTGATACGTATCTCAGGCTATTTCGTAACAAGTTAATTTAAGTTTATTTCATTTTGAATTATTTAAATTCATGAATTCTCCATAAAATTGATTAAATTTGATATTCATATGCTCATTTGACAGATATTATCAACATACATTGTAACATACGAACATGAGTTGTAAGTGAAAATTTTATAATATTCAGTGCTTTAGTTTATTGGAAGTAGCACATAAAAGCGATGGAATATTCAAAAAAAATGTGTAGATAATAATTAACCTTGCTCTTACTTAGTAACCAGACATCTTGCCTTAATAAGCAGTGATTGTTCGTGTCAAACGATAGAGCCTGAGTTAAAATTAATTAAGTTTCTACTTAGTAACCGGACGTCTTGCCTTAGTAAGTAGTTATTGTTCACGTCAAATAGTAGAACTTTTAAACATCTCAGATCCGGGTAATTAAGCCTGTATGGGTGTCTTAACACCTAGTGCCCTAAATCCAACTGGTTTGGGAGTCATTGGCCCAAAGCTCGTTACAAGGATTGAAGATGTTGTAAATAAATAAATAAATAAAAGAAAATTTCATTGTCAAAAAGGTGTGAATACTGATATAACTTTAGGACAAAAATATTACTTTCTTTTCAACTACACTTATGAATATTGTGGGCATAATGATTTGATTAATACCTTGTTAGTTTTGTGTATGGAGAATGATAAAAAATATCGGAGATTTACTTATTTAGTAATTTAGAAAGAAAGAAAACAATTATTAACTTGAATAAGAATTTCACTTTTTAACTTGTTTATTTTGTTTATCTTTTTATTTTGTTTGTGTAATTTATTTGATTGACGTTTGTGGGTATCGTCTTTGTAAGCCCTCACGAGACTACAACTCGTCCACTAGGGACACCTAGGGGTTTAAAGGCTTGTTGCATACGTTAAATGCAACTGTGATACCTACGAAAGTGGCTTAGGTTAATTTATTTTAAAGTTGTTTATTGTATTTTATTTTGTTGTTTTGCTCGAGGACTAGCAAAATGTTAGGTTTGGGGGTGTGATGAGTAGTAAATATATCAATATTTACCGCCCCTTTTACTTATATTTTGTATAGTTTCTTGAGTTTTAGGAATATTTTGATGTGTTTATGTTTATTTTGTAGATAAATAAAATATCAGGACTCACTGGAATCAAATCGAGGCTAAAACGATGAAATTTGGATCAAAAGAACAAAAATGGAAAATTACTGCGTACGTCGCGAAACGCAGAGGACAGTGAGCGTCGCGACGCCAGGCCAATAATTTTGTTGCCGACACGCGTCATCGCCACATCATCACGTGTCATCGCCACGTCATCATTGCATCATCACTTGTGTCATCATTACGTCATCATTGCATCATCACTTTGTCGTCACATGCTTGCCGACACAATTATTTAATCGCCATAAACTGTACTGCGCGTCGCGACGAGCAATGAAATTTTTCTCTATAAATTGAAGCGGAAATCAGAAGGAATTTTCATGCTTTCTTCTGATATTTCTATGTAAAACTTAGAAGAGAGTGTCATGTTTGTTTATTTTCAGCCTTCTTGTATTTTCTTTTTATTTAGTAATAAAGTTCTGAGTGTTTTTATTCAAGCATGAGTAGGTAACTTCTTTCTGCTGGTGTGAAAAATAAAGCTTTTATTATTATAATTTAGATTAATCTCCGTTATTTTATAATTTATAAATTATCCTAAAACCTGACTTAATTGGATACCGTCTTATTGGTCGGTTGGACTTAATTAAAATATTATTAATCCTGACTTAATTGGGTACCACATTATTGGTTGGTTGGTAGTTAATTAAATTTGACTTAATCCTAACTTAATTGGATACCGCCTTTATAGTCGGTTGGATTAAATTAAATTTGACTTAATGAGATACAGCATATATGGTCAGTTGGTAATTCATGTAAAATTTATATATTATAATAAGAGAGATTTCTAGATTTGAATTATTAAAAGTGGATCATTTTACTCCAGCATTTTATTTCATTGTTTTATTTCAACTTTTTAGATTTTAATTTGTTTTATTTATTTATGTCTTTAATAGTCCTAGATATGTGTTGTAACTAAATACGTTGTATAGGGTTGTGATGAAAACCAATATCAATGATTTAATAAGTTGACTTTTCTTATGTCTTGTGTGATGTTTTGGTTTATTTATTGAGTCTAGTTCTTAATGCTTCTTGTTAATTGCCACTAATAAGATTGGTTAGATAAACTTAAAATGAACTTGGAAAAGAGATTTTAGGTTTAGCCATAGACTCAATAGCTCATGATCTCACATTCACCTTAGAGATTTACTTCCAGGATAGGAATATACCTGTCGAGCGTGGGTAGCCATAATTGGAACTTAAACTTAATGAATTCAGAGTTTCTTAATTAACATATGAATATAGTTAATTGGGTTACTTTGAGTGTTTGCATCTGACCATCGAAAGAGGCTTTTGTATATTGTCGTGTTCCAGGTTAATAAACTGATATATTACACAAGCATAAGGTAATCAACTCATCTTTATAAGAATATTGGTAGAATTCACAACCCTGAATATTTTCATATCATTAATTCATCTTGAAATCTACCTTAGTTTTATTTACTTGATTTTAGATAAAATCATCATTCAACCAACAATCGAATTAATTAGATACTTGTAGACATTTAGCTTCATAATAATTGATAGCATAAGTGATAAGTCCTCGTGGGATCGATACATTTATACTACTTGTACGGTACGTACGCTTGCGTGTGTTATCCGCCGATCATAACCATCCATTAATCAACCAATAACAAATAATATATATATATATATATAGTAACTAAATTAGTCACTATTATATGACACAACATCATCGTCGGCATTTGAGATTTACTGGAAGGACTTGAACTCGTCTTCATTTGCCACTTCCACGCTAACATGATAATGATGAATTATCTCAATATTTTATGTATTTTCTTGAGTTAGAGTGATATCTTCAGTCCCGGTGCATTGTTCTTGAATATTTGGTAAATGAAAGATATGTTCAGCAACTTTATATCGATTTTCTTCATCGGAAATTATGACACTATCTTTCTCTTGGGCATTAATGGGAAATATCGTAATATCTTCTGAGGCACTTTTTTCCCAAGACCGCGGACTTTATATCGATTTTCACCACAGATCAGACAATATTCAAGTGATTCATACTCGGCACAAAATAATAGACAGTCGTACTTACAAGTATCAATGGATTCATACCTCATTCCTAGATCACGTAATATTTTCTTTCCCTTATAATAAGACTAAGGCAATTCACTGCCAATCAGTAATATTTGGCCAAGTCTAGCATCATATCAATACTTTTGTTGGTCATTCTGTTCATCACTTTAATGTGCAATAATTTCACAAAGAAATTCAAGATCGACATCACAACACCTTCAAATGGTATTTTTTGTGCCTCCTCAAGTAGTTGACTAAACAAATTTTGATCATTTCCATCTAACACTCGTATGTCACCGCCAACACCATGACCGACTTGTGGACCTTGTAAGTCGCGCAAAGCATCGGTTATCTCCTTGTTTTCACGTTGATTGTAACTACTACTTGATGAGCGGAAAATATATCACATTTTACCGCTCATTTGACCTAATATTTTGTTTAGTTTCTCAGGTTTGTTGAACGTTTTGATATGTTTTAGTTTAATTTACAGATAAAATAAAATTTGGACTTAATGGAATCAACTCGAGGCTAAAACGATGAAATTTGGAGCAAAAGGAGGCAAAAACGAAAATTTACTGTACGCGTCACGAAGTGCAGTCCTAAATTCCAATTTTGTGCAAGTTTGGTATTTTGGCCATAACTTTTTCATTCGATATCCGATTGCACTGATTCAAGTTTCCGATTAAAGAAGACTCAAATATCTACAACTTTGAAATTTTAAACATTTTCGAATTCAGAAGTTTTCATGACCGAAATTGATGAACAATCCGAAATTGTGTTATGTTTAATTTCTAAAGTCATTATCAAAATATAAAAATTGTCAAACTTCCACCAAACAGTGTTTTGTGCCATGTTTGGTGTCATGTTTGGTGGAGTGTTTTGTGGAGTGTCTTGTGGCATGTTTGGTGGAGTTTTGGTGGAGCAATTGGTGGAGAAATTGGTGGAACCCTTTAGATTTTCCTATAAATACCAAGCCATTTCATTTGTAATTCTCATGCTTTCCTTAGGTTTTTGTAAGGAATTTAAGGATTGCATCTTATTTGTTTATTTTTTGTAATTTAAATTATATATTTTTATTTTCAGTAATAGTAGTAGTTTCTTTTCTTTTATGTTTTGTAGTTAGATTTCCGCTGGGGGAAGGGTGGAGCTTTTATTATTTTAGTTTAGATCAATCTCCCTTAATTATAATATGGAAATTATAATTTAAATTAAAGGATTACCGCCTTAATGGCTGGTTTTATTTATTTGACATAATGTGACACCGCCTATATGGCTGGTCTTTAGGTGACAGATGATTACCGCATATATGGCTGGTTTATGGACAAATAATAACACCGTCTTTATGGTCGGTTGGACTTAATTGAAAATCTGACTTAATGAGGATACTGCCTGCATGGTCGGTTGGTAATATCACTATTAATTTCTATATTATAATAAGAGAGATTTCTAAATTAGAATTAGTAAAGGTGGATCCCCTAACCCCCGACATTTTATTTTTATTCTAGGGAAGTGATGAAACATAATATTCACATGCTTAATAATTGATTTAATTATATAATGGGTAATTCTTTAGTTGTTTATTGAATCTTAAGCTTAATGCTTCTTGCTGCTTGATCACCAATAAGATTGATGTGGTAAACTTAAAATGAACTTGGAAAAGGGACTTTCGGTTTCAGTCATAGATTCAATAGCCCACGATCTTCCTTGAGGATAGATAACCCTTTAAAAGATTTCCTTACAGGATATGAATATACCTATCGGGCGGGGGTAGCCATAATCCGAACTTGAACTTAATGAATTCAGGTAACTTGATTAATATAGGAATATGATTAATTGGGTTATACTGGGTGTTTGTATCTGACCATCGGAAGAGGCTTTTGCATATCTTCGTGTTCCAGGTTAGCAAACTAATTTATTACACATATATAAGGGAATCAATTCATCATTAGAATAATATTGTGTGGAGTCACAACCCTAGATATTTGAGTCTTTTGTTATTTTCCTTAGTATTTTCTTAGTATTTTATTTATTTATTTACTTATTTAGCAAATCCACATTCAACCAACCAATCAAGCAATCATTCCTTTCTCATCTCAATTAGATACATGTAAATAAATAACATCAATAATTAATAACAACAGTAGGAATTAAGTCCTTGTGGGATCGATATTTTTATACTACTTGAGCGATATGTGCGCTTGCGTTACGTGTGTGATTTCACCGATCAAGTTTTTGGCGCCGTTGCCGGGGACTTATTTTTCTTGCGTTATTAATTTTGAAGCTATTTATTTTACTTGTATATAATTTTCTTTATTTTTATTATCTTTAAATTTTTTTATTTCTTTTATTTCTCAGGTGGTTGAAATGGAACATTATTGGGCATTACGAGCTTTACTAAAAGATGATACATCCCAAATCACGGAGCAACAGTCCGGTTTTCTGAGGCATGTTGTCCAGCCCAATTATCCCTGGATGTCAGAACTAAACAATACTACATTTGCTCAATAGAACGAAAGGGGAGATGTGTGATATGTGATGGTAACCACTCGAGCAATCAATGTATATACCTTTCGGAGTGGCAGAATTATTAGAATCATTCAAGGTACGAAGAACCATTATATTTTCTATCTTATCCACCATCCACATTTGAACTTCATCAAGAACCAGAACCATCCGAGGAAGATCATATACTTCATATGCTCAAAGATTGGTTCGAAGAACGAGAAGCTCAAATTGATGCACAATTTCAGAGTCAAGTGGAATCCATACATAGAATGACAGATCAGATCAGACAATTAACAGAAAACCAGAGCTGCATACCTCAAGGAGCATTTTCAGATGACACTGATGAAGCCTTCGAGTACCAAGCATTTCACGATGACATTGATGAAGCCTTCGAGTACCAAGCATTTCACGATGACACTTTAATTGAGGAAAAGGCTGAGCAATATCAACAACCAGATGTATCAGTTCAGGAGCCCAAACCAGCAAAGTCTCTGTTTGATTTTTATTATTCAGACTCTGATAAGGATGAAGAAGCTGAGCTGTTTGTACCAACTGTATCAACAATTGAGGATGAAAATCTGTATCCTCAAAATGAAGATCTTGGAGCATGCATTGCAATGATGTTTGAAGAAGAGCAACTCATACCAACCACATAGGATAAAAACTTACAGACAAAGACATTTTTACATCATCTGGCTGAAGATTTTGGAGCATTCATTGCACAAATATTTGAAGATCTACCTGAGCCAGTCACATCAGCTTCAGAGGATGAAGACCTAAAATCAGACACATCCTTACATCCTCAGATTGACACTTATGGAGCATGTATTTCACAGATGACAGATGAAGAGCTGAACGAGGAAATTTTAAAATACATCTGTGAAGAAAATGTGGAACAAGATACAGAGAAAATGGAGGAGCAAATGTCTGAACATATTGAAGATCCAGGGAATTCAGGAGAAACATCACTGTTTTGGGGAGTACAAATCAAAGAAACCGCCCAGAAGCTTGACAGAATGGTACAACCATTCAAAGTCAAGCACCATACGAGACCTCCGGATTTTCTTTCTTTCTTTTCAGGAACCACTGGAGCGACAAAGTTCAAAAATGTGGCACAAACACTGAATGAAACAAAATTCTTTTCGCCACCGCATTTTTGGAAAAGACAATGGAAAAGCAACGCACATGGCATTGTCATCTCCAGGACGTCAAAAACCACACTGAAGCCTCCTTGAAGAACAACCTTCAAACATGTCTGGCTGAAGACGTAAAATTTAGCGCTAGCAGGGAGGCAACCCGTGCAAATTTTTTATTTTGACTTAAATTTTTATTTTTATATTTTTGTGTATACATGTTGTAGAGTTTTTAATTTTGTGTGTTATTTTTGTAGGAAAAGCACAAACAGAGCATTTAAGGCAGAGTAAGACATGAGATATCAAGGAATGGTGTTTGACAATCGTGAAGATGAGATTTAATTCATTAAAGATAGCTGAGTAAGGAATGGATTCTTAAGACGCATCCTAATGGATTTATATACCAAGCGAGTCGCATATTGCGTACACAATTCCGTTGCCTTTAATAATTGATTTGATTTGCTTTTCTATTGTAATTATCTTTATTTTCGCTAACAGGATCCAGGCTTTTTGACCTTTCACGATTTCTTTTATTGTTTAGCTAATAATCGTCCTTTGGAAAATACTAGTGCTATTATTACTCACCATTTTCAGGTGCTATAAATTCAACTCATCATTGCACTTTTGAAGGCATCCAGATTTGAGAAAGAAATACATAAAAAATGGAATCTACTTCAAGAAGACGAGTTGAAAATATTTGTGTGTTTTGCGGTACTAGTGTTGGTACTAAGCCACAATACGTAACGGCAGCACAGGAATTGGGTCGAGTCTTAGCTGAAAGAAATATGCACTTAGTATATGGCGGTGGCAATCTTGGACTAATGGGGATCGTTTCAAAGGCCGTACAGAAATGAGGCAGTCAAGTTCTGGGAATCATCCCAAAATCCTTGGCAGAAGCGAATCTGATAGGAACATCAAACGGAGAGGAACTGATTGTGCCAGGTATGTCTGAACGACTGGTAGAAATGATTAACCATGCTGATACTTTTATTGCTTTGCTAGGTGGTTTAGGTACGTTGGAGGAGATTTTTACAGTACTATCTTGGGTGAACCTGAACATACACCAGAAATCGCTTGGACTATTCAATGTTGATGGATTTTATGATTTTCTTTGTGTGTTTTTTGATGATGCCCGGAGAATTGGGTTCGTAACAAAACCTCTAAAAGAACTCCTATTCACTGCCAGAACTGCCCCAGATTTAATTGATCAGATCTTAGCCTTTGAACCACAAATTGACCCTATTCTTTCCAAGATATAATGGTCTGAGGATGATCGTGGTAAGAAGCGTCGAATAAATCAGGATCTTAACATTTAATTTTCTTTCTAGATGTAGCATTTCTAGATGTAGCATTTCAGCTAACCAGGTACTATGTTCTAAACTCATCTTCTACTATTTCAGACATTGGGGACAATGTCTCATGTAGGTTTGGGGGGAAGGGAATAGTTATTTAGTATCTTGTTTTTATTGTATTATTTTTAGTCTAAAATTTTTCGAAAAATTCAAAAAAAAATGTAAAATTTTATAAATATATATATATATATATATATATATTGTGCTTTTAATTTAATTAATCAGGTGAAATTAGTGTGAGATAGTTGTGTAAGAAATTTCCATTCCTTAGACGTATCTCAGACTCATTCGTAACAAGTTAATTTTTATTTATTTCCTTTTGAATTATTTAAATTTGTAAGTTCTCCCTAATATTGATTAAAATTGACTTTCATATGCTCATTTGACAAGTATTATCAAAATACACGGTAACATATGAACATGGTTGTAAGTGAAAATTTTGTAATATTCAATTCTCTGGTTTATTGAAGGAAGCACCCAAAGGCAGTGAAATGTGTTTGTCTTATTCTAAAATCCCAAAAAAATATATATAGAAAAATAAAAAGAAAAAAAATAAATTGACCAAGTTCTTACTTAGTAACCGGGTGTCTTGTCTAATCAGAAATGACTATTCACGTCAAATGGTATGACTTAAGTTAGTTAGTCAATAAAAAGTTTCTACTTAGTAACCGGACGTCTTGCCTCAGTAAGCAGTGATTGTTCGCGTCAAACGGTAGAGCTTATTAAAGGTTTTACTTAGTAACCGGACATCTTGCCTCATTAAGCAGTGATCGTTCGCATCAAACGGTAAAGCTCAAAAAACAAAAAAAATAATTTGCTTATTGTTGTAATAAACTTTCATTACCAAAAGGTGTGAACTATAACAAAACTCTAGGACAAAAATATTACTCTTTTTTCAACTACACTTGTGAAAATTGTGGGCACAATGAATTGATTACTACCTTGTTAATTGCGTATATGGAGAATGGTAAAAAGCATAGGAGAATTTACTTATTTGGTAATTTAGAAAGAAAGAAAACAACTACTAACTTGGATAAGAAGTTTCACTTGTTTAGTCACTAACTTGTTTATTCTATTTTCTCTTATCTTTTTGCTTTTGTGTGCATTAGTTTTACTATCTTTTTATTTTTGTAAAACGTTTGTGGGTATCGTTATTGTAAACCTTCACGAGACTAAAACTCGTCCACTAGGGACCCTAGGGGTTTAAAGGCTTGTTGCATACGCTAAATGCAATCGTGATCCCTACGAAAGTGGCTTAGTTTAATTTTATTTTTAAAGTTATTTATTTTATTTAGCTGTTTTGCTCGAGGACTAGCAAAATGTTAGGTTTGGGGGTGTGATGAGCGGAAAATATATCACATTTTACCGCTCATTTGACATAATATTTTGTTTAGTTTCTCGGGTTTGTTGAACGTTTTGATATGTTTTAGTTTATTTTACAGATAAAATAAAATTGGGACTTAATGGAATCAACTCGAGGCTAAAACGATGAAATCTGGAGCAAAAAGAGGCAAAAACGAAAATTTACTGTACGCGTCACGAAGTGCAGTCCTAAATTCTAGTTTTGTGCAAGTTTGGTATTTTGGCCATAACATTTTCATTCGATATCCGATTGCGCTGATTCAAGTTGTAGATTAAAGAACACTCAAAGATCTACAACTTTGAAATTTTAAATAATTTCGAATTCGGAAGTTTTCATGACCGAAATGGATGAACAATACGAAATTGTGTTATGTTTAATTTCTAAAGTCATTATCAAAATATAAAATTGTCAAACTACAGCATGTTTGGTGGAGTGTTTTGTGCCATGTTTGGTGTCATGTTTGGTGGAGTGTTTTGTGGAGTGTCTTGTGGCATTTTTGGTGGAGTGTTTGGTGGTGCAATTGGTGGAGAAATTGGTGGAAACATTTAGATTTTCCTATAAATACCAAGAATTTCATTTGTAATTCTCATGCTTTCCTTAGGTTTTTGTAATGAATTTAAGGATTGCATCTTGTTTGTTTATTTTTTTAATTTAAATTATATATTTTTATTTTCAGTAATAGTAGTAGTTTCTTTTCTTTTCTTTTCTTTTATGTTTTGTAGTTAGATTTCCGCTGGGGGAATGATGAATCTTTTATTATTTTAGTTTAGATCATCTCCCTTAATTATAATATGGAAATTATAATTTAAATTAAAGGATTACAACCTTAATGGCTGGTTTTATTTATTTGACATAATGTGACACCACCTATATGACTGGTCTTTAGGTGACAGATGATTACCGCCTATATGGTTGGTTTATGGACAAATAATAACATCGCATTTATGGTCGGTTGGACTTAATTGAAAATCTGACTTAATGAGGATACCGCATGCATGGTCGGTGTAATATCACTATTAATTTCTATATTATAATAAGAGAGATTTCTAAATTAGATTTAGTAAAGGTGGATCCCCTAGCCCCCCATCATTTTATTTTTATTATAGGGAAGTGATGAAACATAATATTCACATGCTTAATAATTGATTTAATTATATCATGGGTAATTCTTTAGTTGTTTATTGAATCTTAAGCTTAATGCTTCTTGTTGCTTGATCACCAATAAGATTGATGTGGTAAACTTAAAATGAACTTGGAAAATGGACTTTAGGTTTCAGCCTTAGATTCAATAGCCCATGATCTTCCTTGAGGATAGATAACCTTTAATAGATTTCCTTACAGGATATGAATATACCTGTCGGGCGGGGGTAGCCATAATCCGAACTTGAACTTAATGAATTCAGGTAACTTGATTAATATAGGAATATGATTAATTGAGTTATACTGGGTGTTTGTATCTGACCATCGGAAGAGGCTTTTGCATATCTTCGTGTTACAGGTTAGCAAACTAATTTATTACACATATATAAGGGAATCAATTCATCATTAGAATAATATTGTGTAGAGTCATAACCCTAAATATTTGAGTCTTTTGTTATTTTCCTTAGTATTTTCTTTGTCTTTTATTTATTTATTTACTTATTTAGCAAATCCACATTCAAACAACCAATCAAGCAATCATTCCCTTCTCATCTCAATTAGATACCTGTAAATAAATAATATCAATAATTTATAATAACAGTAGGAATTAAGTCATTGTGGGATCAATATTTTTATATTACTTGAGCGATACGTGCGCTTGCGTTACGTGTGTGATTTCACCGATCACTACTCCCTTCACCGGAATCAATAACCGTGATTAAGAATTATACTGCTCACCATGATAAATCCACGTACGGTAAGTTGGTGATATTCTCGGCATGTATAAATGATTGTAAACTTCACTTAACCGTTTCCTTTTCATATTCAAACAATTTGTACATAGACACTGAACACGTCCTTCTGCATCAATGTATTGCTTTACCGATTCCATAAACTCATAAACACCATTACGATATTCAACACCGAATCTATCCATCGAGCTCATCCAATTTCTATCCTTTTCAGTAAAATATCTACATATAAAAATATAATTATTAGACATTATATTAAACTCATAACATCACCAATTCTTTATTATTTATTTAAGCATACACATAATTAAATAATTAATTAATTACAAAACAACTAATCTTACATATACATATGCATCATAATCAACTAACAACAAATTAACTAACTAACACAATATATAACTAAAGATAATTAAAAAATTAAAACCCTAATTTTTTAATTATAAAGATATGAAAATATAATTATTAGACATTATTTTTATTTTTATAATTATTAGATATTATAAAAATTTCTATTATTTATTTTTATATAATAAAATTATACAATTATAATTATTAAACATTAATATATTAAACTCATCAACATCACCAATAATTAATTATTTATTTAAGCATACACATAATTAATTAATAATGACAAAACAACTAATCTTACTCACATATATGCATCATTATCAACTAACAACAAATTAACTAACTAACAAAATGTATACAATAAAGATAATTACACAAAATTAAAGCCCTAATTTTTTAGAGGGATTAAACTTAAATTAATTAAGTGAGAGTGATTCAAATATAAGGAAAAATAAAGAGAGATGGAACAAAAAATTACTTTGGGGAAAAGTTAGAGTTTTGTTGAAAATTTACAGGAAAATTGTGAGTAAAACTTGAAGAGAAGAGAAAGAGTAGAGGAGAAAGAACTGTCGGTGGTTTTGGGATTTTAACAACCTTTTAGCGTCAGAAAAGTAAAATTCGACGGTAAATGTTAAGCTTTTAGTGTCGAAATTTATTTTCGATGCTAAAGGTAACAGGATTGTCGGTGGGTTTGTCAGAACCTTTAGCGTCGAAATTTATTTTCAACGCATAATAGGATTGTCAGTGGGTTGTCAGAACCTTTAGCGTCGAAATAAAAATCGACGTAAAAGTTATAACTGTTAGCGTCGATATTGTACTTCGATGCAAAAGGTTTATCATTTAACGTCGAATAGTTAGATCGACACTAAAGATTTGAACATTTAGCGTTGAAATTTTTTTTCGACGCTAAATCTTTAACTTTTAGCTTCGAAATTAATATTCGACGATTAGCTTTGAAAAACTATTCGACGCTAAAGGTCAATTTTCTTGTAGTACACAACCCTCACTGCCATCGTTCATCTTATTTAACCATTTAACAAAATGTTGTCATTACATTTTAAGGGGGTGTGAAATAAATGTTAAATGGATGGAGACATTGTTAGAAATAAAAACAGAACAAACAATATTGATGAAGACTTTGACGTGTATTCACTGTCCTTAAAGGAATTATGCCCTCACTATGTTGCTATCGGATTAATGGCAGTTCCTTCAGGATATACAAAGCCAGATAGAATTTCTAGATAGCAATTCTAGAAATTCTCTAAGAACATGTAACCAAGAATCGTTTTTAAAAGAAGTAAAATTTGGAAGTTGTTATGAAACAGGATGGCAGCACAAGGCCATTATATGGTGCTAATGCTCACGGTGAACATGTGAAAGAAGTATGTAAGGTTTATGTGTATAATGTTTCCGATCTTGTCAATATAGGAACAATGGTTTAATATTCTATATATAACCATTTTTTTGATGAGATTTTGATATGTATGGTTTAAGTCGAAAGACACCTTCTATGTGCATAAATCTTAATATTATTTATCACTAACTAAGTGGGGGATTGTTGGTATAGTTAGTGATAAGTGGGTGACTTCCTATCCCACATAGGAAGAGCATTGAGAGTAGAGCAAGTTTATAAAGGCTTATTACACCAAATAATACAAATTGGTGTTGGAAAGTTTGGAGGGAAAATATAGGAGGGAAATATAAATGTTTGTTATATATATATATATTATTTAAAGTCAAAGATTGCACTTGGGCACTTTGGGCCACATGGGCACTTAAATTCGAAATCAATTAATTAGTTTAATTAATTTTTGTTTTATATTAAAAACAGTTAAAAAACTGTTTTTAAATGCCAACAGTTGTGTCCTTTTTTGACGTGCTATGTCATTTTGAAGTCTTATAACTTTGGAGTTCTATATATAACATTTCCACTTCTGATTTTCTATTATAACAACTTCCAAATTTTACTTCTCTTAAAAACGATTATTGGTTACATGTTCTTGGAGAATTTATAGAATTGCTATCTAGAAATTTCTGTCTGACTTTGTATATCCTGAAGGAACTGCCATTAATCCGGTAGCAATATAGTGGGGGCATAATCCTTTAAGGACAGTGAATACACGTCAAAGTCTTGATCAATATTGTTTGTTCTGTTTTTATTTCTAACATACCTATCATTGTTCATGCGTTATATAATTTTGACTCGACTCTTATAACTCCTGCTATTGATGCTAAAAGGTATGTAATATTTTTTATGGAATGCTTGTAATAAATAAATGTAATTAGTTTAAGAAAGTTAGAATAATAAATTCCGAGTTATTGTGCCGTACTCTCTCTTATTTAAGCCATGAATTCTTCCTCACACAATGAGTCACAACTTAGGCACATGTCAAGCGACACTAGAATGTTTCGGCTCACACATTAGCTTTTAGCTAAGTTAGTACTTTAATCTCTTAAACTTATAGTTTGACTAGAGAATTTTCAAATGACATTTTTGTACACACTTTGATATTTAGTTTTTTTGCAAGCTCTATTTTTTAATTTAGGAAAAATAAACATAAATCTTCCTCTCAAGAGGGGAAAAAACCCTTAATCTCTTAGCAAGCCTAAACATAGTTTATAGTCCAAGTTCTCAAAGTTATCCCTTGTATCTTATCCCCGGTTTTAATCCCTTGATTTCGGTCTGCATCTCATTAAACCCAAATAATAATAATAATAATAATGATATCCAAACCTGAGGAACTAGTATATATGGTCAGTCATAGGTAGCACAACAAATTTGGATCTAATGATAAGTTGATTATGTTAAATTTTTCATAATTTTCTAATGTGTGTGCTTTAATAATAATATACGGTTAGGATTTAATTACATTTAAATTAGTTTAAAAAATTATCAATCATAATTTATATAAAAAAAAAATCAGTACAAAACTTAACTCAACATCTAATCAAAATCCTAATATAACAAGAGGAAATATATTGACCAAAAAATTAATTAATTAAGAAGATAAATTGGATAATTTTGGAGCTTTGTAAAACATTATTGTATGGTCCATAGAATTTGCTATAAAAATGGGTAAATCAATGGATATAAAGAAATAGTCGAGGGAAATGGGACATTTTGCTAAAAAAAAATATCTCAGGTTAGTACACATTATAAATCACATCATTGGAATAAGACTAAACCGTATGAAATTTCCTTGAAAATCATTAAGAAAAGAAGTTGGAATAACTTGCAAAATGGGCTCTCTAGTGGTTCTATCATTAAGGATTGGGTTCTAAGCGTCAATTTGGATAATATTTATGTCTGATTCTTGAATACTAGAAAATTAATTTTTTTATAATATTACGTATTTATGGTAGCACATCTTGTCTTTTTATATACGTATTCGATCTAATTGAAAATTAAATCTGATTTAGTAATATGTATATATTAGATAAAGACTCGAAGATTTATAATGTAGTGCGCAAAATTCTAACAGTGTTAACGTCACACTTGGAATAATGAAATTTTATGAACTTCAAGAGGAAAGCTTAAAATATCTGAGAAAATGATAATTTTTTGAGTGAGAAAATGATAATTCCCAAACTTAAAATATCTGAGTGTTGTCTATAGTCATTGTTTAAAAAACCTAGATTTGGCAATCATTATTTTTTATAAGCCAATTTGATGAAAAGGAAGATCTTCAAATAAAAATGGATAAAAAACGAGAGAAAAATATATTTTGATTCGTAAGAGTAGAAAGGGATTTTCAAATTTTTCATAATTGATTTTTATTTATACAAGTCATTTAAAATCTTTCACAATCCATTATTTAATGAAATCATTAAGAATGAATGGATTTATGAATATTCCCATATTATAAAGGATTTTCTAAAATCCTACATGAATATAATAAGATTTTAATTTTTTTTAAATTATAATTGAATACGTAAAATTTTTTAAAATACAAAAAATCTTATAAACACTAGATTGAATACATACTTCATCGAATAAGACCAAAAAAATAACATATTTTTTATATGGGAGAATGCCAATTTCCCCTAATATTTACATTAATAGTCACTCATTTCCCTATTATTTTCATAATACCCCAATACCCCCGAGGTCAAAAGTCAAATAATTATTTTATGTTTTGACATATTACACGTATTATTAAATAATTAACATTATTGCATAATTATTATTTCATTAAAATAATTATTATAAAATTATAAAATAGATTTTTTTTTTTTAAAAAAAATTATAAAATCTAATATTGCTATAGAAAATTATTTTACTTAATTATCTTAATAAATATTTTATAATTACGCTTTAATCTAATTCCATACTAAATTCTTTCCCATTTAATTTTATACTAAACAATATAACGAATAAAATAAATAAAATTAGTTATATAATTTATTAAAATATCTATAAATTGATATTGAAAAACCATTTTCCTAATATAATTTAAAATTACTAATCAATATTTATAGGAAATATACGAGATGGTAGAAAATTTCAAATCCTAACGGGATCCTATGCTGTAAATAAAATTTCAAATCCTAACGGGATCCTATACTGTAAAATCATCAATATTAAAAATTTCTATTAAAATTCATGATGATTTTTCTTCTTGAATAATTAATCGGGTTAGGATTCACGATACTTTTTCTTCTCAAATCCTGATTTTTTTGATTTGTATAATTTTATTTGTATATTCTATTTTATAATTTTGTTTGTATATTTTAATTAAAATAATGAATTAATAATGTAAAAAATGTTAATTGTTTATAACAACCGTAAATATATTAAAACATAAAATTATCATTTGATTTTTGATTTCATAAAGGCGTTGGGGGTATTATGAAAACATGGCCCCAAAGAGTGTAGTTCGGTGACAATTTCCTTTTTATATTTGTTGCGTCAAAGGAAAAACGCGTCAGAATAATATTCAAAAGGAGGTTTTTTGATTTAATCCTGAAAGGATTTGAATATGAAGTTTCATTGAAAAACATAGCAAGCAAAGCAGAAATTAACTAATTTCCTGAAGTCAACAGTCAACGCCGTCGGCTGACTCCTATAACCAACCTTACATTTCCCCTTCCCGGTCAGAGCTCACATTTTGATCCACTAATGGCTATCAAACAAAGAATTAACCTCCATTTCAGCTTTTTATTCTTTCAACTCTTGACAGGGCCTTGCTCTTCCCAGACTGACAAATTACTCCCAGGTCAAATTCTGAAAGATGGGGAAGTGTTGGTTTCAGCTTTTGGCAACTTCAGGATGGGATTCTTTAGCCCTCAACTCTCCAAAAACCGGTATGTTGGAATATGGTACCATAGGCCTTCAGATCCATCAACTCAGCGGTATTACCTGAACGATAATCCTGTCTGGGTTGCCAACCGAAACACCCCGATCTTAGATAAATCCGGAAGACTTGTAATAGACAGCACTGACGGTAATTTAAAAATATTACACAACGGCGGAAATCCTATTGTAATAAGTTCTGTAACAGCAGAGGGTAACACGAGTGCTAGTCTTCTGAAATCTGGCAATTTTGTGTTGTATGAGATGAATTCAAACGGATCCGTAAGCGGGAGCTGTGGCAAAGCTTTGACTATCCCACTGATACACTTCTTCCAGGAATGAAACTGGGATTTAACTTGCAAACTGGGCAACAATGGTTTCTCCAATCTTGGATTTCATATGACTCACCTGCTCAAGGTTCCTATACCTTAGGCATCGACTCCGATGTCTCAAACCAGTTGATCATCTGGTGGCGAGGAGAAGAATATTGGAATAGTGGGGTATGGCTAAATGGGCACTTCAATTTTTATAGTTTGTTGTCTAATGGCTACAACTTTAGCTACAATTCAAGTGAACATGAAAGATACTTCAATTATTCTGCAAATGAAGAGATTACATCGTTTCCAATGCTAAGAGTTACTAACCAGGGTCTCAGAGGTGCACTTTCTGTTTCTTGTGATTTTAGTGGATGCGAGAAAGTGAATCCTAGCTGCGGAAAAGATCCTTCTTATTCTAATTTCTTTAATTATTATTATTATGATCTCTACTTTGGTTTCATGTCAAGAGATGGGTTCAAGTTCAAAGAAAGTGACAACATGACCTTAACTGATTGTGCAACCAAATGCACTCAGAATTGTTCTTGTGCTGCCTTTAGTGTCATAAATAAAAAAAAGGAAACAGGCTGTGAGATCTGGAGCAGCGGGACGAAGTTCGTAAAGTCTGAGTCAGATAATTCTCGCATAATATACATGGTGCCTGAACCCAAAGGCAATTCTGCTTCTAATATGTTTGATATATCATTTATGGATTGCCAAGCTAAAGGATCTTAAATTTATTTTGAACATTTCATTTGAATTTTGTTATTGTAGGAAAAAGGTGGTGGCTATGGTTAATTATTGCATTAGGAGGGATCATGTTTTGTTCATTGTGCTATCTAGCAAGGAGAAAATACAAGGGAAAAGGTAGCAATCTGTCAAAATACATATCTCAATATTGATCATCAATGGGAAAATGATAGTTGTTTCCTTTCTGTTGCAGATGAGAAAAAGCAGACTTCATTAGCCATTGCAGTAGGAGCAGCTTTATTGATACCTCTGTTGTGCTACTCATGTTATGTAATATGGATAAAGCTCAAGGCTAAAGGTAGTCAATTAGAACAAATACTATTACTATCAGTCAATAACAAGAATCGTAACTACACCTACCATGATCTTGATTAGTGGAACGGATTATGAACCGAAAGAAGCTATTACGTGAACTTGAAGAAAATGCGTCATTTCCCACAACAAATGGAAAAGGTAAACCAGAGGAAAAAGATCACAACAGCATGAAGCATGACTTGAAGATATTTGATTTTCAAACTATTTCTGCCGCTACAAGTAATTTCTCAACTGCAAATAAGCTTGGAGAGGGTGGTTTTGGTCCTGTTTATAAGGTACAATCTTTGCAACTTCTATTGGTTATAATTGTGTGACTGGATAGTCTTATAGAGAAATGATTTCAGGGGCAATTGCTTAATGGACAAGAGGTAGCTGTAAAGAGACTCTCAAGAAGTTCTGGACAAGGAATTGTGGAGTTCAAGAATGAAGCTCAACTTATTGCGAAACTCCAGCACACTAATCTTGTGAGGCTTTTAGGATGTTCTCTCCATGGAGAAGAAAGGCTTTTAGTCTACGAGTTCATGCCTAACAAAAGCTTGGATTTCTTCATTTTCGGTATTTCTCTCTTCAATTTGCAAATATTAAGCTGTAATGTTTCTCTGCTTTTTCAACTGCTAATAGTTTTTATCTCTGGTTCTGCTATATGATGAGACAGATTCTAGAAGAAAAAACCTATTGAATTGGGAAAAACGTATTAGCATAATTGATGGGATCGCTCAAGGACTTATTTATCTACATAAATATTCTAGACTGAAAGTGATTCATAGGGACTTGAAAGCGAGCAACATTTTACTTGATGACCAAATGAATCCAAGAATATCTGATTTTGGTATGGCAAGAATTTTTGGGTTAAATCAATCAGAAGCAAATACGAACAGAGTTGTTGGAACATAGTAAGTATATACTGCATTTACAACCATACATATCAGTGGCTTTATTCATGTTCATATAGCAATGTCTTCCTTTCCCGATCCTAAAACAAAATTCAACTGTTTTTTCAGTGGCTACATGTCTCCGGAATATGCCATGAGTGGCATTGTCTCAATCAAAACTGATGTATTTAGTTTTGGAGTCTTAATACTGGAAATTGTGAGTAGCAAAAAGAACAATAGTTGCTATCATACAGACCATCCACTCAACCTTATAGGATTTGTAAGTATGATCAGTCAAACAGTATGTTCATTTCGAGAACGCTTAATAACTTTACCTTGACTGTTCTTATTCCAATTTGCAGGCATGGCAACTGTGGGATGAAGGGAAAGGTTTAGAGCTACTTGACCTCACATTGGACGGATCATGGCCTCCCAATGAAGTACTGAGACGCATTCATGTGGGACTATTGTGTGTGCAAGACCAAGCAACAGATAGGCCTACAATGCCGGATGTTGTTTCCATGCTTACGAATGAATCTCTTACTCTGCCTACACCGAAACAACCAGCATTTTTCATCAATGTTGCCAGTGAAGAACCACGAGTTACTAAAAATAACTCAGAAGTTTGTTCGATAAATAATGTGTCAATTTCAGTTATGGAAGCAAGATGATATACTGGTTGCATAAACTTTGAGGCATCTATACAGATCAGCACGATCTGAGAAATCAATGTTTGATACTTGTACTGAGTTGAAAACAGTCATATGAACCTTAATGGGATATTCAAACTTGTGGAATAGGACTATAGTAAATAAGTAACAACATTAGTAGAGGATTGCATCAAACACTTGGGACACAAGGCAGCAATAAGATAAACTACAGCAAGTAAATATAGCTGTATTTTATCTCTAAACATATAGCTATGTTTCGTTTTTATGCATATCTGTTTTATAATGTCAGTACTTAGAATAAGGAGCAAGTAAAAGCTTATTATGCTATTAAAATGAATAACACATTCGTCAAATTTCCTAATCTTTTTGTGAGAGCTTGAACTGTGAAAATCCTTTCTGCATGTACAAAATTCTGTCCAATGGAGGTAAGAAATCACATTATTTTCATGGCTCATGTCTCATTCCTTATCTTCATAAGTATTCCAGATTAAGAGCGAGTCATTAGATAAACTTTAATTGGTGGCCAAACCAAACCAAACAAAACCATTTCCACTAGGTGAGGACTTGGTCTTGGTGACCAAATGAATCCTAAAATTTCTGATTTTGAGTTGAATGAATCAGAAGCAAACACTAACAGAATTGTTGGAACAGAATAATAGTTTATAAAGTCTATAATCAAAAACATTAGCTTCTCAAGATTAAATGGTTTCCCTTATTCAAAATACTAAAATGTGATGTTCCGTAATTGTTCAGCTGCTAAATGTCTCCGGAGTATGCCATGAGTGGCATTGTTGCCAGGAAAACAGGTACCGGAAAATGTTTGCCAAGAAGAACCATGGTCGCTATCATCCGGAGTGCCTCCTCAATCTTAGAGGAATTGTAAGTAATAAATCAAAGTATTAATTACATATATATAGATATACATGAGCATTCTAGTAGATGTGTTACTCAAGTTATGGTGAGAGACAGGCACTAACAGGTAGCAACAGCAGTGTTTAATTTAGTTCTTAATATTTAGTGTTAAAACTTGCCAATCTCAGGCTTGAGAGCTGGTGAATGAAGGCAAAGGCTTAGAGCTACTGGAAGGATCATGCTCAGCTCTGATAACGAGGCATTGAGATGCATTCATGTAGATCTTTTGTGCATACAAGACCAGGCAGTGGATAGACCCACAATGCCCCAAGTTGTTTTCAATTTCATGCTTCAAAATGGAACAAGGCCGTTACCTCGACGAAAACAACCAGCCTTTTCCATCAATGTTAATACTGTTGATCAATTGCCAGAAGTTCATGGAAATCGGGTTGAAAATTGTTCAATAAATGATGTAACAATGTCGATCATCAAAGAAAGGGAAAAAATATAAAAAATGAACTTGCATCTTACTAGCATGGTTACAAATCTTCCCTACATTACATTACAACTAAGTAGCCTTAAAAGAAGTTCTTGAGTTTGTGAGCATCAGCGATGCTCAAAAAATTCAAGCCAAGACAGGAAAAAGAATAAATCTTCAAGTAACCGGCATCCACAGACAAGGCTTTGGACCATCCCATGACGAAGCCAAACCCCATGATTAAATTAGAAATTTCCATTAATATTAGAAAACTAGCCTATGTAAATTTTGAAATTTAGCTTAATTTGGTGGAGCTTTTCCCTTTCCTTTTGCATTATTCTGTCACAAGCTATTAAAATTATTTATTTTGAATTACGCAACTCCAATTTTATATTTTCTACTAATTTTACAATAAAAATAAAAATTAACCACCTTTAAATTTAATTCTGACTCCGCCGTTAGGACCATATGATCATTTATATATACTTTTTGTAGAATAATATGCTATGACACCAAAATCTAGCTCTTGAATATATTAACGCTCTACACTTGCATCACTTCAACTTATTTCATTAATTAACTGTCTAATTGTCCATAAAGATTTGACGGATTGATTTTTAAATAATTTTTTAAGTTAATTTACTAAATTAGCAAAAAACAGTTGACATTAATTATTAACTAGCTATTACCTTAAATTGCTCTAACATCCGACCCGTGAGTGAAAGAGAAGAATCACGTGGGCTTGAAAATTTTGGTAGGACGATGCCCATTGACTTTGCATATATATACAATTTCAAAGGCTTTTCTGGCTCCTTATTCACTGTCAGCCTTCTCACGACTCCTCCTTCATTCTGAGTGATATCTTACTCTGCCCTTATTTAGTGAAAATTTATGTATTTAACTTATATTCTCTATTTAATTATTTTAGGGATTGATTTATTTGTTGTTTAGAAAATAGGAAAACAAAACAAAAATCAATGACAACATTCATTCGACCTAAAAAATCTCACCAGCCCACAAAGTAAAAATTAAGCCAGCCCTCAAGACGAAGCCACAAATTTATAGGAATAGTGATTCAATCGAGGGGGGAAAGCCATGATTTTTAGATCTTCCTCCGTACATGATTGGGCTCGCTGCACTCTCGAACCACGACTGCACAACACAGTTTCGTTTAGTTCAAATTCTCAAGTGAGTTTTTTAAATTTATAGTGCATCGTGAATTTTGAAGGATGGGGTTTTGAGACTGATATAGGAATTTATAAATACCCTTTGAGAGATTCAATGTGGCTATTGAAGAATGTGGAGAAATTTACACTAAAATTATAGTTGATTCTGTTAGATTTGATTTGTCTATAAAGTTTTTGTGCTAATGGCTGATTTGGTTGGTTTACAAGAGATTGTCGGGCCTAGATTTCAATCGTTAGAGTTGATTGGAGAATTTCATTTGGAGATGTCTATAAAGCATAAGTAAAACTCATTGACGACGAATCACTAAAGCACTCTGTTGCCGTTTCTCTTCTCCGATCAAAGCTTTTCCACAACTGAAATCAAAACGTCGAGCCTATGTCCTCTGAATCAGACGCTCCGCTGGAAACGAAAGGTCTCTTTATCACTTCTCACAATTCCACTCTCTCAGTAACCAAACAGAGCCTGAACACGTGTTTGTTTCTATTAAAATTCTAGGCCAATGAGCGAAAGCAAGAGATTGTGGACAAATGTTTTGAGTATTGCAACTAATCTATTATGCTATTATTTGATTATAGTACCGTTATTAAATTGTATGTTTTCAAAAAAAAATCTTATATCTCAACTCAAGCGATAATGAAATGATGAATTTGAATCATCATCAGGAACTAGTCATTCAGAGTCAGTTATCAGGGTCTGTATTAGAAATTCTTCATTAAGGCCAGCTATCAAGGTCTGTTATCAGGGTCAGTCCTTCGAGTTCAGACCCTCATGTTCAGGCATTCATGGTTAATTCAATCAGGGCATGTCCTTTAGAATCAGACCTCCAAGTTTAGGCATTCATGTTAAGTCATTCAGAGCACTCCGCATTAGTTATCCATATTCAGGCATTCATCTTCAGGCAATCAAGCTCAGACATTCAAGGTTAGGATCAACTATTCAGGGTTAGAGTTAGTCATTCAGGGCCAGAATCAACATTTAGGGTCTGACATCAGGGTCAATCAGGGTCAGACATTCAGGTTCAGGGTTATTCATTCTAATTCAGGGTCAATCATTAAAATTCAGGGATAGTCATTAAAATTAAGGGTCGGGCATTCAGGTTCAGGATCTGTTATTCCAATTCAAGGTTATTCATTCAGATTCAGAGTCATACATTCAAGTTCAGGGTCGGCCACTCAAGTTCAGCCATGCATGACCAGTCATCAAAACTAGTCATTTAGTATCAGTCAGTTAGGGTGAGTCCTGAGGGTCTCATATTAGGGTCTGAAATCAGGTTTTGGCAATAGAGTCAAGAATCAACAAACAAACAAACAAATAAATGAAAGGGAAAAAATCTAAAAATTCTTTTTGCCTTGCTAAACCTAATCAATCTAATATGTTCAAGTGTTAAGTGAAAGCATGCAAATTACTTTTTGAGAGCATGAAAGTACTTCGAGTCTTTTATCAAAAATCACTCCATAAGAGGGTTTTTTTTTTCAACGTATTAAGCTTCTAGAAATATTTGATTTGTTCAATGAGAGCCTCTCCTTCATAATCAGACCTCCAAGTTCATGCCTGCATGTTAATTCATTCAGAGTATTTCGGATTAGTCATCCATGTTCAGTCATTCAGCTTCAGGCATTCAGGTTTAGGATCAGTTATTCAGGGTCATGATTAGTCATTTAAGGCCAGAATCAGCATTCGGGAATTAGTCTTGATGGCCTGACTTCACGGTCTGATTTTAAGGTGAATCAAGGTTAAACATTCAGATTCATGGTCAGTCATTCCAATTCAGGGTCAGTCATTAAGATTTTAGGTTAGCCATTCAGATTCAGGGTCATATATTTAGGTTCAGGATCATTCATTCCAATTTAGAGTCACTCATTCAGATTCAGAGTCAAACATTCAGGTTCAAGGTCAGTCATTCAAGTTCAGCCATGCAGAATCAATCATCAAAACCAGTCATTCAGTATTAGTCAATCAGGGTTAGTCCTCAGAGTCTGATATCAGGGTCTGGCAACAGAGTCAGAAATCAGCAAATAAACAAATAAATCAAAGGAAAAAAATCTAAAAATTATTTTTGCATTGCTAAACCTAATCAATCCAATATGATCAAGTGTTAAGGGAAAGTATACAAATTACTTTTTGAGAGGACAAAAATATTTCGAGTCCTTTATCAAGAATAACTCCATAAGAGATTTTTTTTTTTTTTTTTTTATTTTTACAGCTTAAGCTTCCAGAAACATTTACATAAAATAATTTTTTTCTTAAAATCACTTTCCACTAAAAGATATACAAACTCCAATTCCTTACAAATCATTATAAAAAGCCTAATTTCAATCATCATCAGAAACCAATCATTCAAAGTCGGTTATCAGGGTCTGTATCAGAACCAGTCAGTCAAGGTTATTCATTCAGGGCCAGAATCAACATTCATGATTAGTCTTCACAATGTGACTTTAGGGTCAGTCATTCAGAGTTAGAGCTCTTTTATGGAATTTCTAGAATATTGAGGCTTTTGATGCATAAGTAAATGGAATAATCTTTTCTCGATATTTTCAACAAAAAGAAACAAAATAGAATAATAATAATAACAACAACAACAACAATAATAATAACAACAGTAATAACAATAATAATAATAACAACAATAATAATAATAATAACAACAACAACAACAACAACAACAATAATAATAACAACTAACATATCAAACTATGGCTATTGTTCATACTGTTATTTGTAATATTTACGCAACACTTTTACCCGCAATGAAAATCTTATTTTCCAACACAATAATAGTGTTAGGGTTGGTGCTCTGAGCGCCAATTTTATTATGTATTTCCTTGTAAATACTAATGTAACGTTTTATTATGAATAAAATGGACAGTTTCTTTTATATAAATTCTTCTTTAATATGGTAAAGACGTAACCGACCTTAGAATGATTAGTTATGATACTGTTGTAAAAGCGTCGCAACTGACATTGAGTTGTATCATGACGTTGTCATTCTTAGACAGTTCCCGGTTAAGATTTACACTACTTGGTCAGTAAAGTAAACCAGTTGAGACCGGTACATGTCGTATATTGGAATCTAGGATTCTGATGGTTTCTCAATGAACCATGAGTCTTGGAGACTCGTATAGACATGTAGGTGTTTATAGTGGATAAACACTGAACGACTCACCGAAGATTCTTAATGGATGGTACAACAACGTCAATAAGAATCTTCTCGGGTTGAGTGAGCATATTGATTCTTTGACTTGAGATACCACTATGGATATCTGAGTTATCCTCCACACTTAGATGGCAGTCACGTCACCGATATATTAAGATCAGACCTCTGCCTATTCGTTGGGTGTGGACTGATGCTCAGGATATCCTGTGTGTATCAAGATATGATCTGTCAGCTCTATGTACAAAACATAGGTATTCAATATGGAATTAGCAATCTGTTAAATGCATGGGCCCGTGGTACACTGTAGAAATTAGTTCTGAGTGTTATTTGAGAGATTGCTAATAAAAACGTCGACGTGATTATATCTATAGAGATTTGATGTTTGTATCTGTATCTCTGGAGTAATCCAGATACCTGTGACGGAGGGATTATAGGTATGTAGTGACCTCGACATGTATGATTCAGTGAGTTTATCCGTGTTCGTCATAATTTACGGGTGGGTGAATTATGGACACGAAATTTGATTTCGTGAAGAATATGTCTGAATCTAGAGATTCTCACTAATGAAATTTACTCGTAGAGCACTAGGGCAACTGTTATGAATAATACTGATTATTTATAACTCGTTTAATGGTTAAACGAAAAATTCATACAATCGGGACTTATCGGTCATTTCCAATATTAATGTGTATTTTATTTAATACTTGATTTTATTAAATACACATTAATAAAATATCAAATTATGATATTTGACTTATACCATTAATATATGTGTTTGAGATATTTATTGTAAATATAATACATTTATTTAAGATATTTAAATTTATTATTTAATTATTTAATTATAAAATAATTAAATTAATTTATAAAATAAATATCTTTAAGTAATGATGTTAACTTTATGAAGTTGGAAATGACATGATTTGGTTGGAACATGTTTTTGACACTTTATTAAAGTTAAATTGTTGCTTTAATTAATCCAAAATTGTATACCAATTGAATTAATACACAAATAAATAATTATTGTTTATTTTTATTAGCAAAAATTCGGCCATCATGATTTTGTATATCAAAATTATTTTGGTTTCTTTTTTCACTCATGCAACATCAACAAAAATTAACAAAAAGTGAGTTGAGAGCATTTTGATCAAAAATCAAAGCAAAATTTGGTTTTTGTAAGTTATTTTCTTTCTTCTTCTTCATGAAAAATGTTTCAATAATTCTTAGCTTCAATTGTGCTGTTAAGATCATGCCTCTACTCTTTTAGTTTGTAATTAAATTTGTTGGATGCTTGTTGGATGTGTTTATGCATGTAGAATTAATTTATTTACTTATTAATGTAATTAGGCCTAATAAATTAATTAGAAAATTGAAGTTGCCATTCTAGAGTTAATTAGCCATCCATAATTAGCCTAGAATTGTTCTTGATTAATTTCATGATTGTGAGAATTAATTGGTGTCGTATTTTGAAGATTAAAGTATTGAATTTTATTAATTTAGTGTAAATTGCCCAATTTGAGTGATTTGTGAAATTATGGTTCTTAACCCACTCAAATTTTGGGGCTTTTCATTGATATGCTTTAATTTGATGTATATTTGATGCAGGTAACATTTGGGATTAATTGGATTTGATCTTTATGTGTTTTGAACAAATTGGGCCAAATTGCAATTAATTAAAATTCTGGGCTGTTTTGTAAATTCTGGAAAATTCTGGGCATTGGCGCAATTATGGAAGTATTGGTTAATTAAATAAATAAGTTTATTTAATTGTTCCAAGAAAAAATTTTGAAATCGGAGAAATCGTTTTTACGCGTTCCGCTGCCGTAACCCTGTAATTCTTAATAAAACCCCAACAAATAGGCACTTTCATTTAACAATAACAAATAAAAAATTTGACACCCATTGGAAAATGTCATGAACCAACCCAAAAATACAAATCTATTGACTCTAAAAAACCCACGCTATGCGCGGGCTCAATGCTAGTTGAAAATAATTTGAGGATGTTATTAGATCATCTAATATTGATGGTGATGCAAACTTTACCGGGCTCAAATCAAAATGTAAGAATAAAATCTAGATTTTTTTTATGAATATATTACAACTCAACGGATATACAATCTGAAATCTACTGGAATACTGAATACATATAATTATAGTAAACCCAAAAACCTACGTCTACAAAGAGACGAACTAGATTTCGATACTAAAAACATCCAACTTTCACTCAAATAATTGGAGAAAAATCTATTCCAAATTTGAGAGACAAGAATCCATGCAGGAATCCCTGCTGTCGCAAGGACTCAAAACGCATGTTTGTTACCACTGTGCCATGAGCCTAGTGGCAAAATTAAATCTAGTTACATGTATAATGATGAGATATATGTATATTGTACACTTGGAAATGATTCATCCAGTTTACAAATTCAATTTTCTTGGCTTGATGATTAGGTTCATTTATAATGATCGTACTATAAACTTGAATTGATGCATCTACTGTTGAATAAGAAAAGTTAGAAATAAGCTAACATACAAAAATAAGAGATTATAATTTTGTAAGAATATTAATTAACGTTAACGCTATCGTTAAAAGAATTTAAATGCTAGCTTAACATTGGCTTATAAACTCACCAAACTGTAAACCAAATGATGTCTAAAATTAGCAGTTAAGACCATTATTAGTCTCCGGAGTACCGAACCAAATAAGACAATAAGATTAGAAGTAAGACCATTATATGTCTCCAGATATTTCAAACCATTATAAGAATTTTGAGGCACAAGAAAAGCACAACATGCAACACAAATATATTTAAGGTTTACTTATATAGAGACGTCACTGACCCATAGTTTAGAAATACCATGAAGTAGACTATCACATTAACCAACTGATGTCATAGACGACAATCACACTAAACAAAATACGATGTTTCAATAAAATTTGTAACCATAGTACAATATTTCATGGTTCATATTCTGATTTCGGACTGAAAGTTCTTATTTCTTCCCACTCTTCTTGAGCCCTGACCCTCCAAGTGATCCCTTCTGTTGTGCCTTGGCTCTTAGCTCCTTTAGGGCCTATACATCATTAGTAACAAAGAAAGTGAATATTTTGAGAGTCTATTAGGAAAAAAAATTATAGTCTCGCAAAACCAATATCTTACCTTCTCCTCTTCCTTCTTTTTCTGGATATTGGCCAAATCATGCTGCAAGAAAAGCAAACACATTTCATATCAATAACTTACTAAAAACCAAGAAATGTCAAGGAATGAAGAGAACCCTTTCAACAACTACAAGATCTCCATCATATAGCAAAGGTTCAAACCAATCAAAATTACACAACTCATAAATAAAGTTTTTTTTTTTTTTTTTGAAGCATATGCTCTGAATGCAAGTATATAAGCACAGATAACACCACCATCATTAATAATCATCTGCACAGCAACTGACCCAGGTTAACAACACCATCAGACACTACTTCATTAAAATAAATACATTCACTTTATTAGTATATGTTTGAACTAACAAACCAACATCTCACCACAAGTAAAACAAGATAAGGGTAAAGTACTAATTCTTCAATTGCCTTTCCAGAATCCAAGACACCCAGCTCAAAAATTTACCCAACTTATGCATCAGTGCTAGAATATAACATTACTGTGAGAAAAGCAGTTTAGTCTAATAGGCACAGAGGAATCAAACATATAATAGAGGGAAAAAATGC